>JAYKKM010000147.1:1660000-1742500 GCA_035772405.1 Chrysogorgia sp. JL179-B06
AGCTAGGCGTTGACTAGGATACTAGTCAGCTAGTTAGCTAGGATACTAGTTGGGCTAGTGCGCAAATTCAGCTATTTGAATGCAATACAGCTAATTCAATTACGGTTGTCCTTTAAAGAGTGAGTGTCAACCGTGACGCATTGCACGCTCGATCGGCCATTTTTTGAAGCACGAAATTCCCTTGGTGAACTGCATCCGTAAATATCTTGTCAATCCTTGGTATAAATTATTCATTTTGTCTTTTAATTGAAAGAAGACATACCTTAGAAAGTAATTATTTCTATATTTTTCACAAAACTCGACGTTTTCTTGACTTTCGTTTCGAATTATGTCAGCCTTGACTGACGCGAAGCGTGCAAGACCAAGCGACGAGTTTCAAACCAAAAAATCAGGTTCCGAGTCGACGTATTTGTATTGTAGATGAATAAGAAAGCCTCTATAGGGTTTTCTGAGAAGACTCGGTGAATTTCCGAAGTATTTACCAAGTCAAGTTGGCAACGAAGCACTTCAAAACACTTTGTTATCGTACGAAAAGATAAACACAAACGCGCAATGCACGACGGTTGACACTCACTCTTTAAATCACAAAAGGTCAAACTCTAAGCGCGAAAAGCATGATGGGCGCTTGCGTGTGCAGGTTAGCTGTATGCCACCAACATACAGCGACCCGCAATAATTCAAACTAACCTCCACATATAAACTCCCATCATGTTTTTCCCGCTTAGAGTTTGAGGTTTTCCGGTTGAATAAGCTATATATACAAACGTACCTTTTGTGAGAAATGGATCCCTGCCCCGGCGAGATTATCACCTTCGCTTGCGAGGAGTAAAATAACCCCTCGCCCGCCTTCTCTCGCCAGCTAGAGTTTCTATTCCACACCATGGTCCCCAGGACTCACAGACCGCGTATGACCGGCAGTCGGTAATCGTAACAATAATTCTAAAATAAACCCTAATCATAATCCTAACCCTAACCAAACCCTAAGCCTAACCGTTAAAAATCAAGACAAAAAAATGAAAGAATGATAAATTAAAAGAAGAAAACTCACAGAAAGGATGTCCGTTGTGGGATCGATTTGAACTCGCCATATTCGGCATCGCAACCCTTAAAACTAACTACTACGCTAAGACAGCACGCTCGACAGAAGGCAAAATAATAATACGTATTTACATGTCGTTTGCTTATTAAATAACCGGCTGTCGATCATAACACTTCGTCTTCCATTAACAGATATCGCACGTAGATTTTGAACGTTATCTCGGCCAATATGTACTCGATTTCAATCCTGAAATCAGATTCGGAATTACCGAGTCTTAATACATATGATACGTGTGTATTATATTCCGAGAAGGTGCATATACCCTTCGTAAAAACGGTTTATCTACTTATATTATTTTTATATATTATTGTCGTATATTATTTTGAACGTTATCTCGATAAATATTTAACCGTTTTCAATTCTAAAAAAACAGATTTGGAATTAGCGAGTCTAAATACATAACACACGTACCTGTTATATACGCAAAGATGTATACTCTTCGTAAAAACCTCTTTATGTACGTCAAATTACCACTCGCGAATGGCCGCCATTTGGTTGTCTTCAAATTTTGTCCGATTCAAACGGATCACCCAAAAACGACATTTTGCTACCTTATAAGGAGTTACCCTACCAATATATATATATATATATATATATATATATATATATATATATATATATATATATATATATATATATATATATATATATATGTGTGTATATATATATATATATATATATATATATATATATATATATATATATATGTGTGTATATATATATATATATATATATATATATATATTATATATATATATATATATATATATATATATATATATATATATATATAATATATATATATATATATATATATATATATATATATATATATATATATATATATATATATATATATATATATATATATATATATATATATATATATATAATATATATATATATATATATATATATATATATATATATATATATATATATATATATATATATATATATATATATATATATATATATATACGAACTTTTCGTGAGAAATCGATCCTTCGCGACCTCGCTTGCGAGGGGATAAAAACAATATTATAAAATATGTTAAACTAAACCAATAAATAAAAAGAAAACCTAGTAGAGTATATTACATAGTTTGAAATAATTAAATTTTAAAATGATGTTTTATCCTAGTTTTAAAACTGGCAAGCGTTAACGCATTTTTAATATCGGTCAAGAGATTGTTATAGTCATTTGCCCCTGTAAATCTAAAAGTTCTTTTGCCAAATTCTCTTTTTACTTTAGGTAATATCAGGTTATCTTTGTATCTTGTATTAAAATTATGAACATTAAAATTTTTGGTAAAATAATTTTGAAAATAAGCTGGGACACAGTTATTTAAAATTTTAAAAATAAGAACACATCGATGAATTTTTCTTCTAGTGGATAGATGGAATCAGTTTAAGGAGGAACATCTTCTGTAGTTTTTCGTTTCCTTGCTTCGTTCTTGAGATATTTCAGTTTGTATTATATGCAAATGACAATGGTGTGACGTATAGACATGCATGATAATGACTTATCGGAGAAGGTTATATATCTTTGTTATTATCACACAAAATCACTTGAAATTGTACAAGTTCCATGTTTTTGGAAACACTCACGCACATGCTTCATTCAAATTGAATTTTGTTTTATAATAGCAAAGATAAATAACCTTCTCCGATAAGTCATTATTATGCACGTGTATACGTCACACCATTGTCATTTGCATATTATACAAACTAAAATATCTCAAGAACGAAGCAAGGAAACGAAAAACCCCAAAAGATGTCCCTCTGTCATTTGAAGTGTTCTTTCAAGTAAGGCTAACTTAATTTTCGTGTCATGAGCTCTTGTTTGGGCCCGGGCTGGGCTAGTTTTTCTAGTGTAAACGCGTTAACCCAGGCTCGGCCTGGGTTAAAAGTAGCCCTGGTCATTCCATATGACTTCTAGTACGTATTCCATATAAGGAAGTGACCGACGAGCAAATAGAAGGCATTGACGAGCAAATAGAAGGCATTGACGAACAAATACATGGCACCGCTGGATGTGGGATTATTAACACGTTACGATATGTTCGATTATCCGCTCTTTTTAAAAAAACTACGTTCGCTAGCAGGATAAGCTGCACGCATATTGTAAACAGATAATTTATCTTTGTTTTAATATATATTGTAGCTTTGGGAGTTGATTATTTCTCAAGAAAACGTTCGTCGAAGACAGCCGTGTTTTTGTTTACAAGATGGTATCCGTATTAGGAAAATTATATTTTGGCATGTTCGATTATCCCCGCTTTTAAAGAGAACTAAGTTAGCTACCGGGATAAAGCTGTACGTATGTTGTAAATAGATAATTTAACTTTCCTTTGATATATTCTATAGCTTTGGGGGTGGTTTATTTCTCAAGAAAACGTTTGCCAAAGGGTTAGGACCTTTGTTGTTTTGGGGTCGGTTACAATCCAATTAACAAGGAGGCTGGTACGAGGGTTGAACGTGTCAGCTATTTGCTCGTTAATTCACTCTATTTGCTCGTCAATGCGGTTGGTGTTTCATGTATCGGTCACCAAATGAGGTACATAGTCTTCCTCATTGTCCTGATTGTCCCCACCTTCCCGCTATGGGTCATCTACATCAACTCTTCTAGAACTCTTCTAGGTTATAGGGTTATCTTAGTTATTAGTTATACTAGTTACATTAGTTATACTAGTTATCTTAGTTATCTTAGTTGTACTAGTTATCTTAGTTATCTTAGTTATCTTAGTTATACTAGTTATACTAGTTATCTTAGTTATCTTAGTTATACTTGTTATATTAGTTATCTTAGTTATCTTAGTTGTACTAGTTATCTTAGTTATCTTATAGTTATCTTAGTTATACTAGTTATCTTAGTTATACTAGTTATCTTAGTTATCTTAGTTATACTAGTTATCTTAGTTATCTTAGTTATCTTAGTTATCTTAGTTATACTAGTTATCTTAGTTATACTAGTTATCTTAGTTATCTTAGTTATACTAGTTATCTTAGTTATCTTAGTTATACTAGTTATCTTAGTTATCTTAGTTATACTAGTTATCTTAGTTATCTTAGTTGTACTAGTTATCTTAGTTATCTTAGTTATCTTAGTTATACTAGTTATCTTAGTTATCTTAGTTATCTTAGTTATCTTAGTTATACTAGTTATCTTAGTTATCTTAGTTATACTAGTTATCTTAGTTATCTTAGTTATCTTAGTTATACTAGTTATCTTAGTTATACTAGTTATCTTAGTTATCTTAGTTATACTAGTTATACTAGTTATCTTAGTTATACTAGTTATCTTAGTTATACTAGTTATCTTAGTTATCTTAGTTATACTAGTTATCTTAGTTATCTTAGTTATACTAGTTATCTTAGTTATCTTAGTTATACTAGTTATCTTAGTTATCTTAGTTATCTTAGTTTATACTAGTTATCTTAGTTATACTAGTTATCTTAGTTATCTTAGTTATACTAGTTATACTAGTTATCTTAGTTATACTAGTTATCTTAGTTATACTAGTTATCTTAGTTATCTTAGTTATACTAGTTATACTAGTTATCTTAGTTATATTAGTTATACTAGTTATACTAGTTATACTAGTTATCTTAGTTATCTTAGTTATACTAGTTATCTTAGTTATACTAGTTATCTTAGTTATCTTAGTTATACTAGTTATCTTAGTTATACTAGTTATCTTAGTTATACTAGTTATCTTAGTTACTTAGTTATACTAGTTATATTATAGTTATACTAGTTATCTTAGTTATACTAGTTATACTAGTTATACTAGTTATCTTAGTTGTACTAGTTATCTTAGTTATACTAGTTATCTTATAGTTATACTAGTTATTTTAGTTATCTTAGTTATATTAGTTACATTAGTTATGTTAGTTATACTAGTTATCTTATAGTTATACTAGTTATGTTAGTTATACTATAGTTATCTTAGTTATACTCTTAGTTATACTAGTTATACTAGTTATCTTAGTTATACTAGTTATGTTAGTTATACTAGTTATCTTAGTTATATTAGTTATACTAGTTATGTTAGTTATACTAGTTATCTTAGTTATATTAGTTATACTAGTTATCTTAGTTATCTTAGTTATACTTGTTATCTTAGTTATACTTGTTATCTTAGTTATATTAGTTATCTTAGTTATCTTAGTTATACTACAGTATATACTATAGTTATCTGGGAAATTCTCATGATGATACAGTATATTCATGTAGAAAGTCGCTGAAGCTATTAAATTAGACTACGTCCCATGCACGTCTGCTCAGTTTCCAAGACACAGTTAAAGCTAGTAGATTAAAAACTTTCAATTGTCACTATCTCACTAATTTGTATACTCGAATCAATTACACTCAGATTCTGCAGTAAGATATAATAATTCCCCCTGGTTTCGCTCTCAGTATCATATAAATCGATAATGAATTTCGAGTTGGATGATTAACCCTATAGACAACTTGTTCGTTTTATAACTCTTAATTTTCGGATACCTCATAACTACGATATATTTACCTTCAGTTGGTTACAATGGACAGTGAAACAATGATATCAAGAGAAAATTAGCAGCATTATCAGTAGAATAAACAATTCACATAATATTTATTGTTTTAACAACTGAATGTGTTTTATTTTTCATTTTAAAATCCAGGTGGCAGTTGCGGCATTTCAGCATAATTACTTAATTTTTCTTTACTATGGTCTATATAGAATATTCTAATTCTCAGTGTACTTAAGGTCAGATTCAAATAGCTGAGAAAACAGACTTTAAATTTTTCGAATCAAATTGCACAAATATAATAAAACTAACTCCATGTATTCAATGATATATTCCAACCTGATTCATGACAAATGTCAAATTTTATCTGAAGATATTTTTTATATTCACACCATTCCAATTCGTTCGTTGGGTTTTTGTTTCTTTAAATAAACATACTGGGGAAGTTCGCCCCCCCCCATATCATCGCATCACCATGTTGCCTTGCAACACCGCATCACGTGGTGTTAAAGGGGTATATGGATAAAATTTTCTTTTCAATTAATTGTTTCTGTGTATATATTTTTTCTTCTAAATAATTACATTCCCACATTTCGATTAATTTGTATAAGGCATTTTTTATTGTCCAAGAAAAACGTGTATTTGCATATAAATAACTAAATTTTTCGTTTGTAAGAACCTTTAATGCGTAGGGCTCAAAACATTTGGGACATCCATGGTAAAAACAACCATGAAATTGATATATTGTATTATTATAAAAACCATCGACAAAACGTCCTAGAATTCACCATTTTGTAAACAGATATATTATAAATTTCCTCCTAATTCTCGATTAATTTCATCTAACCAATCAATAGCAATTAAACTTTGTTTTACACCCCCCCCCCTATACCCCGAAGCAGGAATAATTCCTACACAATTTTTTTTTAAAATTAAGTCTATACACTTTCAAAGCTAAACTAGCAATTGTAATACAATTATTTTCATAAAAGGGTATAATATGACCAATTGCCCCTATCATTGTAGAAAATTTAACGCAACCCTTTCTTAAAATATCTACATCACTACAACAATAATAATAAATCTCTTTACGAAATATATATTTCTCTTTCTTTTTTTCTAAATACCATTTTTCAAATTCATCAAGCGTTGCTGCATTCATATGTTTCGTATCAAAAAATTTTCGATCTACAATTTCACCCTCATAAGTTAAATCGTAAAATTCATAAGGATGAAATCCCTTACATTCACCTTGGAGGTCCATTGCTTTTGGAATATCTGCTAATTTCATACTTAAAAACAAATAACTATCTAGTATTCTAATATTTTGTTCTTTAATTATTAAACTCATTATAGTATTCAGTATTATCTGTTTTATTTCTAAAAAATATTTTAAAATAAAAATAATATCAAATCTACCGCCGTTATGAGCTATCCAAACGGAATTTTTGTGTTCAAACATAATTTCACATAAAGTTTCAATAACATTGTTATCAAAAATAAATTGTCTATTCCCACAACAACTAGCTTTTTCAATAGTCTTATCGATAATTTCTTGATCATCCTTTTTTCAAAAATTCTTTTTTCAAAAATTCAAAAATCCTTTTTTTTAATTCAATATGTTGACATTTTTTACATACTTTTTGGACAAAAAGGTACGAGCATATTAGTTGGGTTTACTTTTGTTTCAAAATCAAAAATAAATAAAGTGGGTTCACTTTCTTCACCCTTGTTATATTCAAATGAAATGGGTTTCACATAACAATAATGAGGTTGTTTCATATATTTATCACAATGAAAACAAAATCGTTTGCTACAATCATGTTTAACTGTTTTATTAGAAAAAATGAAAATGAATCGTGGACAAATTTTGTTACAGGTTTTACAAAAAACATAATATTGACAAGGTGTTAAACGGTTATAATTACTTTTAGAAGGTTTAAAAAATTTATTCGTTAAATGATTTGTAAAACAATTTTCATCATAAAAAATTATATCACGACTACTACAAATAAGTTTAGTCTTTTTATCTTTACAATTATTAGGATATTTATAACATCGTAAACATGTTAAGTTATTTCTACATACGTGATTATCGACATATTCATGTCGTGTAATATAACTCATACATTTAACACAAAAAGAACTCGGGTTAAGTTTAGAAAATTCCTTTATGCTTAAAACTACATCGTAATGATTATTATTTAACCATAAACACACAATTTCATTAGTCAATTTAATAAGATTACCCTCACTATCAGTTCGTGAATCATAAATTATATTATCGGCATGAGTGTCAGCATACACTAACAAATCAACACCCTGTTTTTTTAAATAATTATTATATACAAAATTAAACTGTGTAGCTTCAACATTACCCTCGGCTATCCCGCATTCCCGATATACATTTCGAATTTCTTCACAAGTAAATAAATCATCAACAGGTTTATTTGGTTTTCTTTTCATTTTAAAATATTTATCGTCTTGTTTTAAAAACGATAAACCCACTAATATTGCTAAAGCAAAACAACAATCTTTCACTGTACGAAATAATACATCGCTAAGAATATAAAATACACCCGTGCGAAATTTACGATCATATTTTTTACATACATATTATTTTTCACACAAGAACTATTACCTTACTATTCCATCCATTAGCTATTATTTCTTTATTACTCTGCATAAATTTTTCCATAATATTTAAGAAATATTTAACGGCAAAGTCTTTTACCGATAAAACGGCAGTAGAGAAAAAACTTTTTGGAGCATTACTAAAGATAAATCTAACATAATCATCATCACTTTTTACACTTGCACGTGCAATGTTAATTAAATAATAAAAAACTAACGATAACGATTGAATAAAACTAATAAAATTAACCGTTTTTTTCCCGTGAAACATTCAATGAAAAATGCTGTTTAGTGACTTTAAATTTTTCTCTACTAATTTTTTCTATATGATTAATAGAAAAATAATCGTCTATTTTTTCATTTTTCTTACTTTCTTTTTTCTTATTAAATAAACTTTATCTATATCTTTTTGACTATATTTTAATTTTTTCTGATCATCATTTATCTTTTTTTTTTCTAAAACAAAAAAAACATGTACTTTTATTTTATTTATGATTTCGTCTTCACCATCAACACGATCAATAGTAACATCGTATGAATCCTGTATATGTAACTATAGGAGGGAGTTTTTTTGATAATAAAGACCCCATTAAAAAAAAACTAAAACAAAAAAAGAGAGTAAACGAAAAATGAGTGAAATTGTTTATATTGAAATTTATTTAAATACGTATAATTTACCTTATATTGGATATGAAATTCAAGATAATGACCCTCAATATTATTTACTCAGTTTCTTTTAAAGGAATGTTTACTAAATTTTACAGAAGATAAAAAAAAATAATACCCATTTCATCAAAGATTTAAAAACAAAGAATAAAAGTATTAAAAAAAGAAACATATAATTGTCCCGAAGATATTATCTATAAAGTAGAATGTATGGTAAAATGTATTCAGAATCATGAAAAAAATAATGATTATTTTGGAATAAAAACAATATTTAAAAAAAAATGGTAAGAATTAAGTTACCTCGAAAAAAACGAACAATGATAAATCTCAAAGTATACGTCACGTTCTTCAATGTAGAAGTAATACCCTAAAAAAATAAGATGTCTTAAACGAACAGCTAAAACAAAAAAATGTTGGATTCATTTAGCAAAACAAAATAACTTACGTATCAGAAAATCAAATATCCCCAATGCTGGTGAAGGATTGTTTGCTTGGAAAAAACCTTTTAAACCCGATCTTAATATTTCTTATTACACTGGTAAAAAAACAACACAAGCCAAATTGGATCGTAAATATGGTAAAAACAATAATGCTGTATATAGTATTTGTAACGATGCAAACAATTGTATCGATGCTTATTTGACAACGCACGCAGCAGCACGTTATGCGAATAATGGTAAACCCGGTTCTATATATAAAAACAATTCCGAATTTGTTTATATACGATCCAAATAATAAAAAAATGTTTTTAGAAAGTATAAAACATATAAAAGCACATGAAGAATTTTTTGCAGACTATGGTGATAACTATTGGAAGAGAAAACAACCCTCATAACAATGGTTGTAAGAAGAAAAATAAATTATCGTGGCGGTACGTTTAAGGGTAAAAAAAGACAACGTGAGGGTATTTTTAAAGGGAAAAAAGACAACGTGGAGGAAATAAAACAATAAGCAATCTTTTTATAAAAGATTTTAAAAAATGACTTAAAAAAGGAGCTAATTAGTAACAAATCTAGCAAAACAATAAACGAAAAAAATCAAAGATCATTTTCAAAAAGGAGGGCTTGTGTATCATAGACCCAGAAACAATCTTGATAAGATTTTAATGTTGTATTAATTTAAAAACAAAACAAAAAAAACACATTCATACAATTATTTCGTTACATAGGAGAGTATTGTTAATTGAATATTTTTTACATTATAAGCTCTTATTTCATTAAAATTTACACTGGAGAAATTAGGGTAATACACATTACATTCATTACATTACAAGAGTATTTTATAGTTTTATTATAAACAATATAATCATAATATAATGCTATAATACTCTTAAAGCACTCATAAGTAAAACAATGTTTTCTATCATAATCAACAATCTTTAAATATTCTCCAATTTGTTTGTTGTTGATAGATGGAGTTCTGGACTGATGCCATGATTTACATATTTTACGAAGAAATTCATAACATTCCTCAGGAATTAGTTGATTCTTTTGTTGTATAATGTCCTTCTCGGGATTTTTCGAACATTCTACTTCCAGTATAAATTTATACCGCAAGTTGTCTTAGATATAGATATTAGTAGATTATATCTTGAATTTTCATCTTTCTCACTTCCTAATAATTGCCAAAAAGAAACGGATTCCAAAAAACTATATTGTGTTATGTCGTGATAAATGTTATATCCCTCTTGATTTGTTGTTCTCTGAAAAATAGCCATTACACGGGTACACACATCTTGAAAATGATCTTATATATAGACATTTCTATATAAATCTATCGGAATAAACAATAGTAATATCGTATTCAATATAGGGTTTATCAGCTTCACCAGTTTTAACACCATATTGTAATATATAATTTTTACCTATAAATTGAATGTTTTGAATCAAAACAAAATCTTCGTCAGCAGGTAAATTATAAGCTAAATCAACAAAATATTTATTATTGTTAAAGAAATTTTTCTCGGGATCAATAAACAATTGATTAGGGCTAAAATAATATTTACTACTTTGTCCAACATTTGACCCAAAATCACCCCACATCACAAATATTATTTTTAATTTTTACATCGATACTATGAATTATTTTTCGTTTATACCAATTTTTTTCTCTTGCTTCTAATTCTCCCTCAGGATTTTTTAGTTTTGATGTTTGAAATTTTCTATGGTTACCATATGTCAATGAAAAACACTAATTATATTACCGGTAACAAAACTCGATGGTATTACACCTTGTATCCAAGGAACCTCTTGAAAATTATATTTTTGGGTTTGTGAAATTTTTAAAGCAACTGTCGCGAATTTGTTTTGATGATAAAGCCAAAACCGTTCACTTTGATGGATGATTTTTTTCTGACTCATTTTTGCTTTCCAATAAGACAAATATAAAAAATCAAGAACATTTTATTTATACTATATGTATAATGATATCATTTTTTATATATCTAAATGTACAAAGAGTTTCTATGATCCTTTTTTTTTTTAAACTTCTATTTTTACAAAAATATTGTTTTTGACAACATGTACATCATCATTAACAAAATAAAAATGTTCTAATGCACGTTTTATTTTTAAAAAATAAGCGTTTCTTAATTGTATTTTTGCTAATTTTTTAAACAGTCTGTGTTTCTAAAAAAAAAGGAAAAACACATTCAATTTTTTTTTTTAAACCAACTTTCAATATTTTTTTTCCAGAAAAATTTCAGGAGAGAATAATTTTTAAAAACTAAATTCCTTATTATACGTACGTATCGTTCATTATCCTCATCTTCTAATTTACGAAACAAACATGCAGCAAATAAAAGACATTAAAACAAACTACAATGATACAATAAACATGTTGGTTCGCTAGTATGATACCAACAATTTCTTTGTCTAAGATTATAAAAAGAAAGTAAATAATCGTACTTATCAATTCCAAAATATTCAAGATTAACACAATATAAAATAGTTTTTTCTTGAAGTGTTTTAACTAAAGAAGATTCTTTATCACTACCTTTATAACCGATAATAGCATTCGGTGAAAAAACATTACGAAATAAAAAACTTAATTATTTATAAGTTCACTTTGACTCAAATAATGTCTTGATTGTTTTCCAGATAAATAGTCTAAACCATGACATCGGTATTGATAGTGGACGGTAGAACGTTCCCCTCGAGTTAGTTCCTTGCAGGGTTTTAACTTGTCATCATAACAATGATAAATAAAATACTTCTTCGTTTGAAGTTCGATAAGAGTTACTTCACGATAACTGGGTCTCTCTCCCTTAAACTGGTAACATTCACAATCGATTATATGAGTGATATGGGATAAAAATAATTTTTGTCTTTCTTGGGATATTTCTTCTTTACATTTGTTTAATGCACAGTTATATTTACCCATATACAACTCCTCGATACTGAGCTCTTCAGATTTTTCCTGTTGATTGTCAGCTGGTAATTTTAGAGGGATGTAGTCATCTGCTTCGTTAATTTATGTTTTACTGTTCACGTTCTTCTTCTCAAATATTTTTGCCATTCTCTCTCTCTTGCACTCAGACGGTTATTAATTATTTTCGAACCAACACCAGGTTTTATAATAGCGTCCTGCATTACTATGCGTTACTGTGGGTTTGGATGGTTTGACCAATCAGAGCTCGTTAATGTCAAACAGATGATTTGTAATATAGTCATGAACAATGAGGATTAAAGAAGGGATTAGCGTTGTGTTGGGGATTAGCGACTTGTTCTAAACACACCCCTTGGTGTCAAATCAGTTGATTTATTAATACTCGGGGGATTAGTTATACGTTGTTATAGTTTACAATAGTACTTTCAAATTTATCAAATCAATTTCGTGTTAAATTCTTCATTTTACCCCCACATTTGGATATATTACATAATAATACTATAAGGGTAAGGATAAAATCTGATTATACTAGGTCAAACACTTTTATTATTAAGAGTATTATAGAAGCATATAATATTAACTATGAAGATCCTGATATTATAATACAGAGTATTAAACAATTGTATTTAGACTAATTTCAAAAATTCAAAGATTATATTCAACAACCAAAAACAAGTGTTATGTTTTTTTTCATTGGGAAACAAAATGAATTTACTTGGAAAACTCATTCACAATACGCTACACACATCCATAAGTTTTAACGTTAAAGAAATGTACTTGATAGTTCTGTATTTTTATTAAACATATATCATCTGTTTGACATGTATTATGAATATAATTACACGTTCTTAAATCCTAGTTTCCGACACTTATCCCTAACAAAATTGTTATCGGGGATATTAAAATATATACTAAATTGTTTCACTAAATTGTGAGAAAATATAAAATAGAGTATCAAAAAAGAATATAAAACATAATGTAATATAACATATAAAATATAAAACTATAAATATAAAAATAGCTATAAATATGCTTAAATAAGTGTGAAAATCTTAAAAATCTAGAATGTAGACGTATTTAAACGCATCCCCCACCCCCTTGTAACTATAATTCATGGGGTCGACTAATCCCTCCAATATGGCCGCCTAATCCCACTAGTATTAATAAATCAGTTGATTTAACACCAAGGGTGTGTTTAGAACAAATTATGAATTTGTGTCTCTATTCCCGCAACACACAACCAAGATGGCTAACTAATCCCACGAGTATTAATAAATCAACTGATTTTACATCAAGGGGATGTATTTAGAACAAGTCGTTAATTATGAAATCGCGTCTCTAATCCCGCAACACCATCTCATTGTTCATAACTATATTACAAATTATCTGTTTGACACCATGGGGTGTATTTAGATAAAATCGCTAATTATGAAATCGCCTCTCTAATCCCGCAACACCATCTCATTGTTCATGACTATATTACAAGTCATCTGTTTGACACCATGGGGTGTATTTAGAACAAATCGCAAATTATGAAATTGCCTTTTTAATCCCGCAACACCGTCTCATTGTTCATGACTATATTACAAATAATCTGTTTGACATGAACGAGCTCTGATTGGTCAAACCATCCTAACCCAGTAACGCACCCGCGATATATAACGCACCCGCGATTATAAAAATAGGTGCATGAACAACTAATCTCAAACTCAAAATCAAAGTCTCAAAGAAACTCAAAGAAAAATAAAATGCAAGATCTACGAGAAAGTCCCGTCGTCTTCGACTTCGATGAATATGAGCCACCCGCAGAAGAAGAGAACGAGGAAGAGGAAGAGAACGAGGAGAAAAAAGACAACCCAGCAAGGGTTGAGACAAATCCGCCAGCCAGACGAGACAAATCATCCCCAAATTACAATTTTGGGGATGATGCAGACGATGAAGATAAAGAATGGAGCTATATAGATTATAAAGGGGAAGAATTATTATATCTTACTGCAGAATCTGAGTGTAATTGATTCGACTATATAAATTAGTGAGATAGTGACAATTGAAAGTTTTTAATCTTAACTGTGTCTTGGAAACTGAGCAGACGTGCGTGGGACGTAGTCTTTAATAACTTCAGCGACTTTCTACATGAATATACTGTATCATAAGATAACTAATATAACTAAGATAACTAATATAACTAAGATAACAAGTATAACTAAGATAACAAGTATAACTAAGATAACTAAGATAACTAGTATAACTAATATAACTAGTATAACTAATATAACTAAGATAACTAGTATAACTAATATAACTAAGATAACTAAGATAACTAAGATAACTAAGATAACTAAGATAACTAAGATAACTAACATAACTAGTATAACTAAGATAACTAAGATAACTAAGATAACTAGTATAACTAAGATAACTAAGATAACTAAGATAACTAAGATAACTAAGATAACTAAGATAACTAGTATAACTAAGATAACTAAGATAACTAAGATAACTAGTATAACTAAGATAACTAAGATAACTAGTATAACTAAGATAACTAAGATAACTAGTATAACTAAGATAACTAAGATAACTAGTATAACTAAGATAACTAGTATAACTAAGATAACTAAGATAACAGGTATAACTAGTATAACTAAGATAACTTATATAACTAAGATAACCAGTATAACTAACATAACTAGTATAACTAAGATAACTTATATAACTAAGATAACCAGTATAACTAACATAACTAGTATAACTAAGATAACTAGTATAACTAGTATAACTAAGATAACTAGCATAACTAAGATAACTAGTATAACTAAGATAACTAGTATAACTAAGATAACTAGTATAACTAAGATAACTAGTATAACTAGTATAACTAAGATAACTAATATAACTAGTATAACTAGTATAACTAAGATAACTAAGATAACTAAGATAACTAGTATAACTAAGATAACTAGTATAACTAAGATAACTAAGATAACTAGTATAACTAAGATAACTAGTATAACTAAGATAACTAGGATAACTAAGATAACTAAGATAACTAGTATAACTAAGATAACTAGTATAACTAGTATAACTAGTATAACTAAGATAACTAAGATAACTAGGATAACTAAGATAACTAGTATAACTAGTATAAACTAAGATAACTAAGATAACTAAGATAACTAGTATAACTAAGATAACTAGTATAACTAAGATAACTAAGATAACTAGTATAACTAAGATAACTAGTATAACTAAGATAACTAAGATAACTAGTATAACTAAGATAACTAGTATAACTAAGATAACTAGGATAACTAAGATAACTAAGATAACTAGTATAACTAAGATAACTAGTATAACTAATGTAACTAGTATAACTAATAACTAAGATAACCCTATAACCTAGAAGAGTTGATGTAGATGACCCATAGCGGGAAGGTGGGGATAATCAGGACAATGAGGAAGACTATGTACCTCATTTGGTGACCGATACATGAAACACCAACCGTCAATGCCCTCTATTTGCGCTTCCTTATAAGGAATACGTACTAGATACCCCTATCGGTCATTGGGTAGGTCATTTTACAGTGTAAACGCAAAACAAGGCTCGGCCAGCTCGCTATTTTTTTGTAATGCTAATTGTAATGCTAATTTTTATACATGCGTAGTAATAGTTTACTATAATCTGGCCCAGGCTCGGCTCAACTGTGTTTGACCCAATATGATTGCTTTGAAAATTGCTTTAGTTCCCCCCAAAAAAATCAGTATTAGTACAACTACCTTTAGTACGACTATAGAGGCTAGGAGAGGAACTACTTATTAGTAATCTACCTATGGGCTTCATCTACATGAGATTTTACATACGGGTGTAGCCTGAAATGTTAGCCAACCCCTAAACCCTTGCCACGTGATTGGTTCCCATACTTCTGTCAGTACTAGGCGCAAACTGAAATGGCGTCACCTGGTAAGATACAGCAGGCAACTCTTGGATTCATTTGAACTATGCTCGCTGTAGAATTAGATGAAAAAGTTTGTTCAAATTGCTGAAAATTGCCTTTCCGAGCTTCTACATTCCTACCCCCTTAAAATGCGGTCGCTGATTACCTGCTTGTCAACTTCAATCCCCCCCTCACCTCCCGCCTGGAGGGGACCAACTCCAAGAAATAGACACTAAAAAACTTAACAGAGTAAAGAATAAAGGATGAGGAGAATTTTTCCTGCGAGAATACGGTGGTGAATAATATCGAATGCCTTACGGTAATCGAATAAAACAACGCAAACCGAACCACCGTTTTTCTGTTGCCTCATGTACATGAGAATTATCAGTAACATGCCAATGAGTACCTGAATTGAACAGGGTCGACGATACTTTATGGCAGGAGCAACGAATTCTTCCACCACAAATTGTTCGGCTAGCTTTGATAGTGCAGGGCTCAAGGATTGATGTCTCAAACTGGTTTCTACTTTGGAATCGGGGTGATGTTGGCAGGTTTCTATGCGCGCAGTAATTTATGTTCGCAATAAGAAACGTTAAGCAAGTTAGAAATAGGAGAAGTAAGTTGAAGTGCCATTACGTCCCGGACTCTTTGAAGAATTTAGGTTTTTAAGCTTATTGTAGACTGATAAGAAGTGAGAATGAAATCACCATCTCGCGGCGCGGGAGCTGCTGAAGTAAGGTGGATAAATTATCGTGGTATAGCGGTATGTATTCTTTCATTGGTTCGAGAAAAGAATTGTTTATCAAATTAGCGTCATGCATAGGTGACAGGGAGTCGATACTCTTGGTTTGTAGTTGAGATAGGCGATAGACTGGCTCGTTATACGACGACATCCCACCAAGGCGTTTGACCTCTGACCACCTACGCCCAACCAATGTCCAAAACTGGAAGTATATATAGATGATACATTACATGTACCATTTCTGAAACCATACCTAGGAACGATTCTATATAGTAATATCCAACACGCCGTTAACGAAGTCCATGATTGCAGTCGGTTTTCGGTGGACCAACTCTAGGCGTACGGGTAAAATTTTGTAGGGGGGCTGAGCAAAACTTGCCCGAATAAATTATGACGTCAATATTAATCTATTTAACGCATAACCCCTGAGGAACACGAATTGCCATCGTTACGCCCAGGCGTTATTATACATGCACGTTTAACGTTTTTGGTTAAAACATGGACATGCATTAGAAATATGTACATTAGGGATCCGGGGGAAATATTTGATTCCGCTCTGAAAGCGTATTTCCTGCAATTTGAAGGCACTTTTCTCGTTTTTTTCAGCAGCGGCAGTGTGCGGGATAACACAGATTTTCCAAATTTAGACCGCGTAGTCTTTCCCGCGCACGGGAAATAATAATAATAATAATAAAGACGTATTAGGAGCATTATACAATAGTCTCAATGCTCTTTAAACAATATATATATTCTTAAAGTTGCTTTTAAAACTAATTACAGTTTCATTATAAGATAAAGCCCACTACATATATTAACACTATGAACAATAACTATTAATTTTAAAAAAGAAAAGTCTTAACTGCAGACTTAAAATTACTTAATGAATTCCACAGTTTTGGTGCTGCAACCGAGAATGCTCTGTCTCCATGAGTCACCGTTTTGGATTTTGGCTCGAGTAGCAGATTTTGGTCAGATGATCTCAAAGTACGAGTAGGTTTATATTTAGTTAGCAAATCAGTAATATAAATAGGCGCCTGGCCATGCAAAGCCTTGAAAGTAATTATTAGTATCTTAAAAACAATCCGTGATCTCACCGGCAACCAGTGAAGGTTACGTAGCGCAGGGGAGATATGCTCCGATTTTTTAACCCCTGCAACAAGTCTAGCAGCTGTATTTTGAATTCGCTGTAACTTGCTCAATTCAGTATCTGGTAAGCCATATAGGATGCTATTACAGCTGTCAAGTTTTGATGGTGATGTCCTTAATACATAACTCAAGTTTAGCTAGAGCAGCAGCTCGATCACATGGAGATTTTATAGGCATATACAGCTGTGTGTCATCAGCGTACATTATGCAATCAAGGCCGTGGGCTTTGATCACATCTTCCAATGGCGCAAAGAAGAGTGAAAACAGAAGTGGACCCAGTACAGAACCCTGAGGTACACCATATTCCAATGGTTTATTTGAGGAATGCGTATTCTTCACCGTAACTGACTGTACCCGATCAGAAAGGTATGAGCGATACCAGGCTAGTACAGTTCCACTAAACCCATAACGATGTTTAAGTCTCTCCAATAGAACAGTGTGGTCAATGGTGTCGAACGCAGATGATAAGTCCAACAGTACCAACACTACTTCCTGATTTTCATCAAGTGCATTAAGAATGTCATTGAAAACACGCAGAACTGCTGTCTCTGTGCTATGAAAGAGTCTATAAGCAGATTGCATTTTTGCAAGGAGGTTATTCTCAATAAGATAGTCTGTTGTCTGTCTGGCAGCATTCCGCTCTAATACTTTTGACAAGAAAGCCACGTTAGTAATAGGTCTATAGACTATAGACCATAGTTAGGGAATTGCTCTTTATCACTAGTAGGTTTTTTAATAGGTGGGCAGATGAGACCTTTCTTAAGCGACAGAGGAAATACTCCTGAGGATAAAGATGAATTGATAATGTCAGTAATTGGGGCAGCTAACACGTCAAGAGATTCCTTTAGCAGATGTGTAGGTACAGGATCTAAGGCACAGGATTTATACGAGTACTGTTTGATTGTGTTACAGACAAAGCTTTCAGATACAGTAGTAAATTCACTGAGAGAGCTTTTACAACAAGGAGAGTCAACTGCATGCTATAGATAACTTCTTAACTGACCCATGTGTACTAGTAAGTTTATCTCGAAGTAACTGAATCTTAGTTGATAAATAACAACTAAAAGCATCAGCCATGGTCATACGAAGAATCATGTGATGGCAATAAAGGAATAGATTTTACTCGGAACATCCCCTCAATCATGTGAAATAGCTGATTCTGATTAGAGTTAGATATCTTAGCCTTATAATAGTCTGTTTTTGCAAAATCAATTGCCTTTGCGTATTTACGACATTGTTCCTTGTACAATTGATGATGAACCTGAAGGCGTGTAGAGAGAAATTTACGCTCAAACTGTCGTTTTTGTTTCTTCATAACTCTTAAGCTATCATTAAACCATGGAGCATTGCACTACAGCAGAAGAGAAGGAAGAGATAACATTTAGCGGATAAGGTGGTGGCTAGATGGAATACTCGCAGTTGAGGTGACCGTGAGGTACTAGGTCTGAGTCGTTCCCTTGGGAAGTGATCCCAAAAAAATTTCTGCTGCCCGGACCCAGGCGTGGCTATATGCCACTACCATTGCTCAACGAAGAACAACAATGAAATCCCAGATTAATTCCCTCAACGAGAATTCCGGCGTTATAATGTCATTAAGTTGCATTCAAGTATTAGAATAGACAGGACCCTTTTTGCTCGAATGACATTAAGAGTAGACCATTTTTTCCCGAATAGTGATAATTTTTCAGACAACTGCAGCCCTCCGGCCCGTACGCCTATGACTGCAATTGAACTGTTCTATTAAAGTGCAAGGAACTCTTATTTGGAAAAACAGATATCAACCTTCCAAGAGTTTGCATCGACAGTGGAAATAACGAATTGGTCGTTAACGCAAAAATCCTTGGTCTTATACCCAGACCTGCCAAGTCCCCCGGTCCTGCCGGGGACCCCGGTTTTGACGAAGATCCTCCGGTCCCCCGGTGACTTGCGAAGTTCTCACGGCAAACTGACATGATCAATTTTTGAAAAAAAAATAAAGAAATTTACCAACTTCCAGAACAATTTGTATATGTTATTCCATTCAGACGATTCTGTGTATAGTATAATAATAATTTCTCTAGTACTTCACATTGATGGCACGGCCTATTGCTTAAAATTATCGGTGATTTGTATTGGTAATAGTTTCACATATTCCGTCAGCACAAATCTCCCTCCATCATTCGAAAACAAAATATATAAGACACTGGTAAGTTACATTTCATTTTTTTTTTAATTTCTTTTTTAATTATGATTATATGAATCCCCCGGTTGTTTCTGTGATCTCCAGGTTTTTGGCCCACATTTTTTCAAAATCTCCAGATTTTCAGTTCCGGAGGTTGGCAGGTCTGTATCCATCAGAGATAGTGGGGTAGTATAGGAAAAACATTGAATGATGAAAATATTGATGGGACAAATATCATTATGGATGATATCCTTGTCTGGGGGCAAGGATGACGCTCAACACAACGACCGCTTGAGGCAAGTACTTCAGAGAGCTCACGACGTTAATTTGAAACTGAATGCCGGAAAGTCTAAGGTACAAACCAGTGAAGTCACCTACATAGGACACATCTTTAGTAAAATAGGGATCAAGCCTGACCCAGCTAAAGTGAATGCCATCACAGAGATGAAAGCACCACAAGACAAAAAAGAACTCCTTCGAATTATGAGCATGATAAACTACTTGGGAAAGTTCATCCCCAAATTGTCCAATATGATCCAACCACTACGAGAGCTACTGAAGAAGGAAACACTTCTTGGGGTTCAGTTTTAGATTCGCTGCTCGATCGAAGACGACGTAAAGACCTCGCGTAGGTAGACAATCGCTTGATCGAACGTTTTTGCATGAACTAGGATATCGTCCAAATAGACAAGACAAACACTCCAGGGGAGACCTGCCAGCATCAATTCCGCATCAGTCTCTCAAACGTTGCGGGGGCATTACATAAACCGAATGGCATAACGGTAAACTGCCATAGCGCTTCGTTTAACTCCACCTGCCAATACCCACTCTTCATGTCGAGAGTTCAAAAATACGTTGAGCCAGCGAGCGCCAATACGCGGGAGTGTATATATGCAAAACGAGTGTATACGCAAAACTTATTGGTGCCATCTTTCTTCTTTACTAGCACGATAAGCGCGGCCCATGCACGGACTAGTTGACGGTTCAATAATCCCCTGTTCGTGCAGCATCTCCTTGATCGCTTCACGTGCTACATCCACTTTAGCAAGCGGTAGCCGTTTTGGTTGCTGTCTGATAGGTGTATTAGTACCCGTATCAATCCTATGATAAGTTAAGGATGTTCGTCCTATATCACGAGGGGCATTTGAGAAAACATCTTTAAACTCCGTAAGCAGAGAACGCAGTTTCTCCTTCTGCAATTCATCGAGGCCTTGAGAACTTCGTTCATAAAGTTCCTTCACTTTCCCTTGTATGCAAGTCGCCGCCGCATGCTCTTCATTCTCTTCAGGAACACCATGCAGGCATTTCCGTGGAAGTGACACTCTCGATTACCTCACAACTGGCTACATCTGTTCCCTTTCGAATTACTCTTTCGCTATCGAAAAAGTTTACGAAAGTCCACCATGACTGTCCTTGCAACGAGTACATCGCTCGGTAATCCACGTTTTCCACTTGGGCCCAACTTGCCCCAACTCTCTTCAGGAACAATTACGCTACCGTCCAACCGTCCAGGGATTATGGCTTCACTTCTTGGGGCGATTGACCATGTTTCTGCAACAACCTGCACTCTGCGATATACTGGCTGCTTTCGTAATCCAAGTCGCTGTGGCCTGTAGTTGGATTTCTTCAGCACCTATGCGCAAGCACGCCCCAGTCACATCGACCATACAATCATTTGGAACCAAAAAATCTAGGCCCAGGATACCTTTGTTCTCGATTTCAGCGACCCATACATCATGACTCGTCTAGTAAAATTACCAATTTGAAGAACCACTCTACCACGGCTTCGCACTGGAGTTGTTTCACCTGTCACCTTCCTAAACAACTGTCAACAGGACGAACGTCAAGAACAACGTCTTTCGAAATACGTTTTAAAATATCCTGTCTTAAAATGGTGATGTTTGATCCAGTGTCAATAATCATGTCGCAAACAGCACCTTCGACACTACCAGGTACAACAAGACTGTCCACAAATCCTCCAATCAGTCCAGTTTTAAAAATTACTTTTGGGGCATTCCTATCTTTCTTCTTATTATCTGGATCTCGCCCCCTTGAACCAGCTACTCCTAGTTTCCCTGGCTGCCTGACGATTCCCCTGATTCGTTAGAGAATCTGGAGGATCGTTTCTGCTCTGGACAATTTCTTCTCATATGGTCAAGAGCGCCACAGTTCCAACAACCAGGCTCTGGAGGACGTCGACGTTGTCGTTCTTTCACCGCGGTCAGGACCTCTTCGAGACTCTGCTTCATCGATTCCTCCAACCGTTCGACCAACTTTGTCATCTGGTTGTTGCTTGTCTCAAGTTGTCTTTTAAAACTCGCCTGGGGCCCCGCTTGGTCGCCGTCTGAGCCTGCAGTTGTTGAAGGGATAAGCTCGGCTTCTCTCGAAACTTTGTAGCGTTGTACCGAGGCAAGTTGAAAGGATTCCAGCTCCAGGGCGACTTCCAGTGCTTTCCGGAGGGTTTGAGGCCTTTCTTGCTTGATACATAGGCGTATATCTTCATCAAGTAGGGCATCCATAAACTGATCCCTGGCAAGGGCGTCGCGCAATGTGGGAGGAGCATCGGGATAGGCAAGCCTGGATAATCGTTCAATGTCCTCGGACATTTCTGGCAGCGACTCATCCCTCTGTTTCACGCGATTTTTAAATCTCACCCTTGATAGATCCGTCTGATGACTTGTATCAAAACGGTTTCCCAATACTGCAACCAGGACTTCGAGATTCTGGCGGTCTTCTGGAGCCAAATTACCCAAGACTGCCAAAGCGGGTCCCTTCAAACTGGTAGCCAAATACGCGGGCTTTTGGTGATTGTTCCAGTTATTCAATTTGGAGACTATTTCAAACTGGGCATAGTAGGTCTCCCACACCGTAGAACCATCGAACATAGTTGGTTTCTGGACGAGCTTGCCAAAACTTCCATGTCGGATTGGAATTTCGGTACTTTTGTTGAACTGGTTCGCCTTTCAGGTGATGGAAAAACGGGAGTTTGCAACTTATCCACCCGACTCGCGGGATGTCTCTCTTGGGAATACTCTTTGGCTTCGAACGGATCCGCTCTTTGTCCCGGCTGAGTGGATGAATTAATCTGGCGCGTTGAATACCTCCCCAGGGAGATACCTATTTTCTTGTGAGGGCGGTTCCGGCCTTTGTCTCGGCGTAGTGGAGATTTATTTCAACAAATCTTCGAGAACACTTTCCTTTAATCTCGATTCAACTTCGAGCTGAAATCTCCCCATGGTTTCCCCTGGCCGTTCGAGGCGATTTTCGATAACATCCAACCTCGCTTCGTAGCACTCTACATTGATGGATATATTTCCCCGGCTTTGATCGGCTTTCTTAAGTTCTACTTTTATCGCTGTGAGCTTTTCCCCGTCTGTTTGTTGTTCATCTCCAACCGATCTTGGCGTTGGCTAATCTCTTCGAATTCAGGCGGACCAATCAGGCTCTGAATCTGATCCATTTGGGCGGTTTGAACAACATTCTGTTTTTTCATCAGTTCCATCTGCTCTTTTAACATTGAGAACAGCTCAGCAAAATTCTCACCGTCAACGCCTTGTTTCTGCTCGACCGTGTCGTCGTTCATCCCCGTTTTTTCCCCTTCGCTTGGGTCATGGATCTCGTCTCCATCGCTATCCCACCGCTGCCACCAATGTTACGGAAAAAATCAATCCACGGTTCGAGCAAAAAATATTTATTTAATCACATTATTAATTTTGGACGTTACGTTCTAATATTGCTCTTCTCCCTCAAGGTCACTGTCAACACCTAGTTTTATACAAAAACTTGCATTTGTATGACGTGCATTTAAATAAGATGACATACATACAAATTACGCATGACATACATTCAATTTACACAAAGACTACCGAGAACAATCAGGATTCATTCTGTTGGTCATCCTCTGCTGGTCAGTTGCCAGACCCTACAAAAAATAACAGAGATTTAGATTCAGGTCGGACTGAGACGGCAAGATGCCAAAGACTTGACTGATCTGCTGACGTCCATGTTGGCGTCGGCAGATCGCGAAATTTTTACGTCCTCTTGGTGTCGCCGTCGCGTTGCGGTACTGAATCTAAATATCTCTTATGGAGAAATGCATGCAACAATTCTTTATCGAGTTCCCACATGCTGGTATGTCAACTCCTTCAATTATCATTCAATTATCTCCTTGCAGTAACTTCCCAGTTCCTGGAATTGGTTGTCATGTGGTCTGTCGTTTCGGATTCCCCACACTTACGTGAGTCTTTCTGATGTGTTTTATTAGGGAGTGAAACTGAAAAAAAGTGAAGCTGAAAAAACTATTTATTTGGTATTTTGGTGTGCTTAAATATATAGTCGTACGAAGCGAAAGCGAAGGAAAGTGGAGAACACCTTTTACTGTGCGTATCATGAATCACTTTACCACGTCTGCTCTTTCAAAACCACTTCATAACTGATAAATATTGATTAAATATAGGACATATTTAATATTAATATAGGACATATTTAAATATTCAGTGTATATTAGAGTGTTTGTGGGAGATTTACGACAATCACAATAAACCTGTCTTTGTTGCATCTTTTCAGAACACAGACAAGAAAGGCATCAACAGCTTCACATTTGAAATGTGAAGCTGTTAATGCCCTTCTTGTCTGTCTGTGATGCTCCGTCGTGGAGTTCATCTGTTGTTCCATTGCAACCATTCCTATTATTTTACATGGTCCTTGTCTGCATGGCTGACTTTTAGCATGGTTATTTGCATCCTTTAATTTTCAAATGTCATGCCCTGAAAAAGTTTTAAAATGCAAACGCAGTTATCAATTCCATTGGGGTGGAACGAACATAACCATCTCTTTGGGAAAGGTGTTTGTAAAAGGTCCAAGACAGGCTCCTCATTAGTTTGCAATATATCTGATACTTGTCCTTCAGTAAGACCATCCATAACGCACAATGATATAAGTCTTGCACCACATAAAATATACTTTCTCGCGCTCGCCACGAGAGGTAACGTCATACAATGTTTTTTCCCCAAAGTATTTCTGTTTTTTCTGGTGGAGCCGTTTTGAAATTTCCAGAGGAAATTCCCATAATTGCGGCAATATTGAACAGCAGTATTTTTCAGTGGCTCACGTTTTTTGCTGAGGAGTTATTTCGGATGGTCTCAGTTCGGATGGTCTCAGTTTCTCAATTATATTGAGCAATTATATTGCCATGGATTTGGTCAGTTTCCATAGAAAATCATGTATACTTTCCAAATCCGGCTGTGGACAAGGGCAATGAACAATGCAAAAATTGAAAATCGCGGCAATTAGTACAAACTCTTCACTCTTGTCAAATAAATCGATAAATTATCCGTTTTTAATTTATCTAATGTAGTCTCAATATGGCATATCAAGAAATACAGTCGTAGCACATCAAGAAAATACATTTCTACTTCATTTCTCACTTTTCAAAATTCAAAAGCCACGCCTATAGAACAGATTCGTTCGTCTTCTCCGCGTAATATTTCAACTTTCTTTGGAGAAAACATTTTGGAATCAGCCGTACCTGAAGTTATAGTAGAATATCTAGCCTTTCCATCATTAATGACGTTGGACAATTTTCAAAAGCCGCGCACACAGAACAGATACGTTCGTCTTCTTCCCTTAAGATTTCAACTTTCTGTGGAGGAAATGGTTTGGAATCAGCCACCTGAACTTACAGTGTAATATCTAGCCTTTCCATTCTTAATGTTGGACAATTTTCAAAAGCCGCGCATCAAGACTGTCTGTATGTAATGTCATATAATGACGTCATCGTGACGTCACCGATAAAATGAAAATTCCTATAATCTTCGAAGGTTTTTAAGTAAAATTAGTTTTTCACATGCGATTGCAATCTGGATTGTAATCTTCAGAAAAGTACGTATGGATTTTAAGAATTTTTAAAAGTAGCTGGAATATCGAATTGTTAAGGTAAATAATAATAATAATAATAATAATAATAAAGACGTATTAGGAGCATTATACAATAGTCTCAATGCTCTTACAACAATATATTCTTAATGTTACTTATAAAACTAATTACAGTTTCATTATAAGATAAAACCTACTACATATATTACCAATATGAACAAAAAACTATTAATTAATTATTATTAATTATTAAGGCCACTAGATTCTCCTCAGTTAACGAATCCCGCGAAGAACCAACCAAACAAAAAGGATAACTTGGATTGTTCGGAGCAAAAGCATGGCGCGTGTGTCTACAGCGAGTACAGTTGACAGTTCGATGAGTTTTATTCCAATTACTTCACGCACACGCACAGATCAAATTGAAGCACGCGCACTGTCATCTGCATACGTAGCGTGCTTCGTTTGCTTGCGTGTGAAGACCAACCGTTTTGGCGCGAGCTTGAAAAACAAATGTTAAAAATCTCGGTATAGACAATCCGATATTTCACTAAATATTATTTAGATGGCGAAAACGATACTTGGAGTTTCTCAGATTCCAATAGAAGAACACTTTACCGACCACTTTGAGAAGTATCCCGTTCAAAATCGTACAGGAAGAAATGAAATACGAAATAATTCGCGGCGCACTTCAGTGCACGTTCAAACAGTTTCACGTCACGTTACGTATATAAACACAATAGAATATCGATAACTTCATTTTTATTTTATTTATCAACAAATCCATACGTACTTTATTGTAGGAAGTAATTTAGGTTTACATAACACTCACAAATGTGGCATAATGTCAAAAATGACGAAAATTATAGTTTTTGTTTTTGTCGATGACGTCATGTAGCGTCATCAGATACGTCACCAGACGAAAGATGTTTGCCTACATCTTGCACACATAAAAATATCTTGGTTATACCTTGAATTCATCGTCACCAATTCGATTACAGAAAGAATCGACAGTTGACTATAAAGTTTGAAAGTGTTGTTCTTCCTGCGAAAAAAATCGCCCAGGTTCTACAAAATGGTTTCTAACGAACAACGCGCATGTTATATTAATTGCCCAAGTCTAGGGAAGTCAAATACCATTTTGCGCGATTCGGAGGGTGTACCGTGTACAATGGCTCAATAATGAAGACTTTTAGCGAGGGTGAGGTCTAGTAAAATAATTGAACGTATTGTTCACCGACAAGTCTACACATACATGCAAGAAAACAATCTAATCACTCCAGAACAATTTAGTTTCCGTTCTAAACTATCCACAAACGTTACTCTGGCACAGTTCACTGATCAAATTTTAGACAATCTCGACAAAAAGTCAGTTACAGCAGCTGTTTTTATTGATCTGTGAAAAGCATTTGATACTGTAGACCACTCGATACTAATTTCAAAATTGAAAAATCTTGGATTTACTACTTCTGTTCTCAACTGGTTCTGTTCATACCTTTCATCTCGTGCTCAAGTAACAACTATCAACAACCGTACATCTACCTCAAGATCAGTCACTGTCGGAGTTCCACAAGGCAGTATACTGGGCCCTTTGCTCTTCTTGATATATATAAACGAACTACCTAAATGCCTTAATTATAGCAAATCAGTTCTATACGCCGATGACACACTTTTGTATTATTCTGCCAACTCTGCAACAACCCTTCAAGCTAACATAAATGCTGATTTACAATCTCTATCCAAGTGGCTAAACGAAAACCTGCTAACCCTCAACTATGAAAAAAACGAAATTCCTCATATTTACAAACAAAAATCAGCTAAAGTCATACTCAAATATAACCATCACTATAAACAACCAGAAAATTGAACAAGGACAAACATTTAAGTATCTTGGTGTCACCCTCAGTCAGGATCTCTCGTGGCATGATCATATACTGTAGGAAACTTAGCCAACATCATAAAGCAAAGACTTGGAGCCATACGACGTGTGAAGTCTTATCTATACCACCACTCGCACGAAGCACTCTCTGTACAGCGTTAATCTTACCACTTTTCGATGATGCCGACATTATTTGGGGCGACAAGAACAATTCGACATTAATGAACTCTTTACAAATTCTCGAAAATAAAGCAGCTAAACTCGTACTTGATGTTCCACCACTCTCCTCCTCAACTGAAGCCTTAAAAACAATGAACTGGACACCTCTGAGAATCCGACGACAGAAACATCGCTGTATTTTTATATTTAAATGTATTAACGGTTTAATAGATTTTGACTTTGAACTAATTAGAAATAATAACATTCATAAATATTTTACAAGGACCAACAACAATCTACATCTACCTAAAGTCAACACAAACTGGGGAAAACAAAAACTAATTTATCACGCATCAATGGATTTTAATAACTTGGACAATAAAACAAGAAGCACAAAATCACTAACACTATTTAAAAATGAACTGAAAAAGCACCAATTTAATTAGTTTCAAAGTGTAGTAATGTAATGTGATATGATGTAATGTAATGTTGCGTGACTTAGTGTAGTGTAATGTAATGTCATTACATATACATTACATTGCATTGAGTCACGTAACATGACTAAATGTAATGTAGTGTAGTGTAATGTATTAATGACTTAATGTAATGCAGTGCAATGCAATGCAATGCAATGCAATGCA
The DNA here is from genome assembly GCA_035772405.1 of Chrysogorgia sp. JL179-B06. Lineage (NCBI taxonomy): Eukaryota > Metazoa > Cnidaria > Anthozoa > Scleralcyonacea > Chrysogorgiidae > Chrysogorgia > Chrysogorgia sp. JL179-B06. The sequence goes on from JAYKKM010000147.1 coordinate 1,688,835, forward strand.
ATGCAATGCAATGCAATGCAATGCAATGCAATGCAATGCAATGCAATGCAATGCAATGCAATGCAATGCAATGCAATGCAATGCAATGCAATGCGATGCAATGCGATGCAATGCAATGCAATGTAATGCTATGTAATGTAATGCAATGTAACGTAATGCTATGTAATTTAATGCAATGTAACGTAATGTAACGTAATGTGATGCAATGTAACGTAATGTAATGTAATGTAATGTAATGTAATGTAATGACTTAATGTAATGCAATGCAATGCAATGCAATGTAATGTAATGCTATGTAATGTAATGCAATGTAACGTAATGTAATGTAACGTAATGTAATGTAATGACTTAATGTAATATAATGTAATGTGAAGTACTACAGGACCCCACTGAAAAACACTCCGGTGACGTGGGTATCCTGATTAAATATTATTATTATTATACGGGAAAGTATTCACCTGAAGTTTGTACGAGGCAAATACTTTCTACGTATACATATGGAACCTACGAAATTAATAAGGAATTTTAACATGGATTTTGGATTAGTTAATCGTTTATTTTTAACCGAGAGTAGTAAAAAAGTACTGCGTAGACAGTTTTTTGGATATATAGCAAAGTGAAAAGGTGGTAAACTGCCAAGATTTTTAGTAACGAAATACTGACTTTCGAGCGGAGCCCTTCATCAGAGTAAGACGAGATGAAATAAATAAATAGGGCTTATATATATATATATATATATATATATGCTAAAAGGGTGTCACAAGTAGAAAGTAGCCAATCAAATGCACGGGAGATAAACAAACTAATAATTAATGAGATGCGAAAAGTTAAATCATTTGCTATTTTTACAGTCGATCAGCAAACAGACTGAGGGGGAGGGAGAAATGACAGGTCCAATATTAAGGGGATTAGGCGATAGTAAAGCAGTAAGAAACAAAAACTTGAAAAGGAATGAAAGTGCATAAGCTAATAATAAAAAAGTTACAAGCAAACTAAAATAACAAAAAACTTGTAGGAAATTAAATAAAAACGTTCGTGTGTTCCTCGTTGTGATGGCCTTGAAGCTCTGAAGTTTTTCTTTGATCAGCGCACTCAGTTAGAACCCTGCACATCCACGTTACTTCACTTAGCAGAACTAGTGCTTACCCTTAACAATTTTTCGTTTGATGGTGACCATTATCAGCAAATAAGTGGTGTTGCAATGGGCACCAAAATGGGTCCAAGCTATGCTAACTTATTTGTTGGTTATGTTGAAAAACAGATCTTTGAACGATAGGTCCCTTGCCTGATTTCTTCGGAAGATTTATCGATGACTGTTTAGGAACAGCGTCATGCTCACGTGTCCTTTTAGAGCAGTTCATCAACTTTGTTGATGATTTTCATCCTGCTCTGAAGTTCACGTGGGAAATCAGAGAGACCTGTGTGTCGTTCCTTGATATTTTAATTTCGATAATGGTGATTCGCTGCGAAAACGTCTATCTCGTACAAGCATGCTGACCCCCATAGTTATCTTCTATTTTCTTCCTCTCATCCCAACCACACTAAGCAATCCATCCCTTACTCTCAATTCTTGCGTCTTCGCCGCTTATGTAGCGACGACCAAGAATTTCAAGCCAAAGCAATGGAAATGAGATTTTTTTCTGTTCAACGTGCATGTTACCCTACCAACCTTCTAGACCTCGCCAAAAGCTTTTCTCGTCCCCCGTTTAGACGCCCTTGAACCACCTTTGGAACAAGTTTCAAACAATTCATCCTTTCAATTTTAAAGTTAAAAATATTACCAATTGGAATTTTCACATTTTACAAAATGATCCTGAGACATCAGCCATTTTCACCGATAACCCTTTGGTATCTTCTCGCCGTAATAAAAACATTCGTGATTCCTTAGTACATATAGTGCCCTTAAACAAAATACCTCGGCACCAGCGGGAACATTTTCTTGCGGCCGTTCCCGCTGCTATATACACATGCCCTTTTCTCAATCCTACCACAGTTATTACCGCCCCCAAATTCCACCAGACAATCCGTCATACTTTTTCATGCACGCCTCTACCAACATCATTTATTGCATTTCTTGGGATAAATGTCCTAAAATCTACATCGGTGAAACTGGGCGACGCCTTTCAGACAGGTTTGCTGAACATTTTCGTTCCACGAGGAACCATGATGTTGACAAACCTGTTGCCCGACATTTCTTACTGTATTACATTTGTCGGGTTTGAACTGTCTTTCTGATCGAAGATCTCATTGATATGATAATTTTTTAAGAAGATTATGTCCGATCCCGGGGAAATGTATATAATCAATTTTTAAATACGTACTAATTTAACTTCTATTGATTTAAAGTATATGTAAGACCTATAAACCCTTGCATTAAGATGTGCATGAGTCATTCAAATTCTTAAATATCATGTTATTGTGATCTTATTAATTGCCAAACCTTATACTATAAGGTTTTTACTCTAAACAAAGGATTTCAATAAACGATCTATCTATTTCAAAAACTCAAAAATCGGAGACAAAAATCAGCAATATATTGATTGTTTATTGACAATCTATTAAAAAGCGTTCTTTCCTGTTAAACGTTGTATAGAGTTGAACGCTACACTATATAATATCCATATACAAAAGACGACAAACAACTACAGCATAGTAGTACAAGATATAGTAAATATTAAAATGGTGATGTAAACTTCATTACAAGATAAAAGGTCTTGCGGTTGCTACGGCGCTAATCCTTTTTCCACGTCGTATAACTGGACGCATTGTTTTGCGCGCAGTTTGCTTATTTTGTCCTCCCGGCAGACATTTGCACACATTTCTTTGGCACATTGAAGGGATTGTAATAAGCCTCGTCTGCGCTTAGGATCTCCTCGGTATCGTACAAGATGTCTATACATCAGTCTTTCGGGCAGCATTTCCTGTAGGCGTTAATCAACGACGTTATCGGATCGGAGAAAATTGGCCAGACTGAGAGTGACTTTATTTTCTCTGAAAATCCTTCGGCGCGGGCCACTGCCGACATGAGAAATGTTTCGCAAACCGGTTCCACATGGACCCAAACGCGTTGTACCACGTATGCCACTAGGGTGCAAAAGGCAGCGAAGAACAGCGGGCCTGGGAGGAAGACGAGTAAAGCTGTCAAACTGAGGCCAATCACTGTGCCAAGGATGACCAACATGCAGGTCAACAAAAACAGGAAAACGCCAATTGTAAACGCTAGGAAGATTACAACTGGCACGAAAATCCAGGCGAATAGCACGCCAACAAAGAGACAGGTCTTTGGTCGGTCTTTGATGAATTGACGTGCGCGATTAACACTTTCCATAACTTCTCTCAAATAGAAAATACTTTGAAACATCTCCATATTGATTAAACTCTGAAAGGGATGAGTCATTGTGACGATTGATAATTCAATAATTGATGATACTCGGATGATGCGTGCGCATGCAAGTTCTCGTGAGATATTTGCATTTCTTTCTAATTGTGCCCAGGGCCCCAAGTGCGAGTCTCATTTCCGGGACACGAAATTAATCCAGTTCTCTACCTCACTGATCTATAAAAGAGATTGGATCGAGCAACACATTGTTCGATTCTGTGAAAAACGAAGCCAAAATATTTCTTGCTGGCGGCAATCTTGGAGAGACCATCTGTGCTATGTAGTTTCTGTCACGGAGCCATAGTTTTTGTGCTAAAGTACACGAAAACCTTCGACAACTGATCCACTTTAGCATCATTAAAGATCAGAGTTAAGTTTGAATATTGCGCAAAGTGAAGCGAAAAGTAACGGCGGCCATCTTGGAGACTGGAGAGACCATCTGTGCTATGTAGGTTCTGTCTCGGAGTCGTATAGTTTGTGTGCTAAAGTACACGAAAACCTTCGACAACTATAATTCATATTTGACATCTTAAAAAATCAAATACAGATAGTCTCAGCTGTCACCTATAGTAAAACTGTCCGAGAGTGTACAAAAATAGAGTGTTGCGTAGGCAATGTTTAGTGGATATAGTAAAGCGAAGAGGTGATGAATTGTCGAGATCTTTAACAATAAAATAATGATGTTTTCAGCGGAGCCCTTCATCAGAGAAATATTTCATTCCTAAATATCTGCAGTTAAAACCTTCGATTTCTAATTATTTTAGTATCTTAAAAAATAATATACAGATATATAGTCTCTGTCACCTATAGTAAAACTATCCGAGAGTGTACAAAATAAGAGTGCTGCGTAGTTAGTTTTTTTCGATATAGTAAAGCGAAAAGAATGTAAAGATCTCGGCAATCTTTAGCAATGAAATACAGTGATGTTTGGAGCGGAGCCGCCATTCATCAGAGCAGTATTTCAATCGCTAAATTAAGATCTGCAGTTCACCACCTTTTTACCAGTAAGTGGTTCCGAAGATGGTCTCTCCAATATGGTGCAGGTCGTGAACTATACTTCCGACTTCAACTTCAGAACAATAGACGATCTATCAAGTCTCTTATAGTAATCAATGCACTAGTTGCTTGGGTACGAGTTCAGTATTTATGGGCACAAGTTCAGCATAGTCATATAGCATGGACATAACATTTCTTACCTAAGTAAAACATTTCTGGTGCCCTCACACCATAGCGTATGCTGAAACCTATGAGTTGCGTGTAAAAAATATTGTTATACGCACCAAACGCAACCCAAATCAACAATTATGTCAATTTCTAACCTATTGAACCTATGGGTTGCGTGTGAGTTGCGTGTGGGTTGCGAACTGAACTTATGATCCCCCAATATCTGCGATCACCTGCGTACGAGTTGCGTGCGAGTTGCGTGTGAGTTGCGTGCGAGTTGCGTGCAGAACTTACGAGTTGCGTTTGAGTTGCGTTCAAAACTTACAAGTTGCGTTGGACCTGCGTGCTAGTTGCGTGGTAGTTGCGAATATCGGTCACGTGATAAAAATCTATAAAAGCGGAGCCGATTCAGTATTTTCTTCAGTACTGATTTGGTCATCGAAGAGTCAACATGGGGAAAGCTACCAAGAAATCAGATAAAAGTGACCCCAAAAGTGATGTCAAAACTACTGAAACAGCTTCCCGTGGCCGTGGACCCCTCACACGATGAGATCAAAGATGGCGCCCACTTGCAGCGATGGTTCCGGTCCTTGCGTGACATCGATGTGAAGCTTGACAAAGAATCAAAGAGCGGTGCTGGTGCCAGGGAGCTGACTTCACTGACCGAGAGGGAGACGTGGATCAATACCCAATTCACCTTCCTGAAGGGCATCATTCGGCACCGCCGTGAGCCCCTCGTCAGTGTCCGGACAGCTCTCCAGAACACCGGAGGAGACCTCACGGCTGCCGAGGCTGTGTGCGCCGAAGAAGCTGCAGATGGAGCCCCCCGTGATACCACCCCTAACCTGGAACTCCTGTGCACCTTCAGGGTGGCAACCAAGCGCAGCCTCGACGCCGCAGACAGCCTCCTCACCATGTCTAAGGCCCGCTTCAAGAAGACCAGGCTGGTGATTAACAAGCTGCTCACACAGTTCATGGAGGAAGATGCTGCCGAGTCTGAGGAGGAGGAGGTAGATGACATGCACTGGAGGTCTGATCGCCCACCCGGTCACCAGGGAGCCAGCACCAACACCCACATACCAGGTCGGCCGATGTCCACACAAGCTCCCGGATCCTTTGGTGCGTGTGTGTACCCTAACTACCAGCCTCCTCCCCACCAGTAGCAATCCAACCCTCCACAAGGCAGTGTCTGGGACACCATGAGCACTGACTACATGAGCAGCTATTATGCACAGCCAGTCTTCCCACAGCAACAGCTACAGCAGCAGCAGCAACAGCAGCAGCTACATCATCAACAGCAGCAGCAACAGCAGCAGCAACAGAAGCAGCTACAGCGCAAGCAGCAGAAGACAGACACCAGCCTGTGCAACCTCTCCAACATGTCCTCACTCCTCGGAGGGTCTCAAGCTCCGAGTCCAGCTTCTAAGGATCAGGAGGATGGTGATATGCTGGACACTCCAGTAACAAAGGCACCAGTTACACAGAACTAGGACTGCTTTAGGATTCAGGACTGCTTGCTCTAGGAATACTTAGTGTTTTAGGACTGCTTTAGTTTTCTACTTGTGTGTTTTTTGGCAGTGTTGTGTTATGTTGTGTTCTGTTGTGTTATGTTGAAGTTGATGATATAAATAAAAAGTTATAACATGTTTAAATTGTGTGTGTGTGTTTGACATTTACCTTCATATCATTCTCATTTAAAAAAATTCACATTTACTTATATAAATTACATATCATTATCAGGTCTAAGTCAAGCCCATAAAGACAAAAACACAGATTAACAATTGTGACAGATTTATTATGGAACAACAATACAGTATATACATCAATCTCACTACAACAACAATCACTACAACAACACAGGCTCCTCTAGATCATGCTGTTTTGCCACGGAACAGCACCTGCCTCTGAGTTGACCCAGTGCTTGAGGAGGTTCCTCTTCTTCTTTCCTTTCTTGGTTGCAGTGTTTGGCGCAACAACTACCTGAGTGTCCATCATATCCCTTCCATTTGTCCAGGCTCCAGCGATGATGACACCGTTGTTCTCCACACGGTCGAGTTGCTGATTCTGTAGACCAGGGTAGCGTATCCTCATGATATTGTGCAGGCAAATGCAGGTTTTGGTTACGAGCTTGACATTTTCTGGAAGATGTTGCATGGTGCCAAGAATAACCTGGAATCGGTTGGCTAGGATGCCAAATGCATTTTCCACAACCCTCCTGGCACGGGAAAGCCGGTAATTGAAGATCCTGTGGCTATCATCCAGACCACGGAGTCCGTAGGGCTTCATCATGGTCTCCCTGAGGGCGAATGCATCGTCTCCGATGTTGTTGTTGCGTACTTCATGTAGTACGCAACTAACACGCAACTCACAAGCAACTAATAGGTTGGATACTTAGGGCATAGGTTGGGGATATGCTGGGAATAAGCACAATAGGTTGGGGGTACCGCTACACACGCAACAGGATCGCAACAGGCACGCCACAAGATCGCCACATGATCGCAACAGGTACGCAACACATTCGCAACATGTACGCTACCAAAACCTGGCCAGATACCTCAAATTTGGACCTGCGATCACCTGCGTTCGTAACTTATGAGTTGCGTACCTGTTGCGATCGTGTTGCGTGCGTAGCGTACCTGTTGCGTCCCTGTTGCGTATAAATTGATCGCAGGCATTCGCAGAGAATTATTGAACATGTTCAAAATTTCTGAACTTACTCTGCGATCACCTGCGTGCTTGTTGCGTACTTCAAACCTATAAAACCTATTAGTTGCGTGTGAGTTGTGTTCGGAACTGATGACCGCTATTTTTTATTCGCAACCATACGCAACTGGTGATCGCTATGGTGTGATGGCACCTTAAGTAAAACAAATTATATAATTTTTCGGCCTAGAGAAAAAAAATAATTTAAATCTATCTGTCCAATACGACAGTCAAATAATCAATACATAGACGAAAATTTATACTGGAAAGTACACATTAAATTATATTTGTAAAAAAATAGCTAAATCTGTTGGAATAATTTATCGATCCCGTTACCTCTTGTTTCGCAACAAAATTATCCTTATACTACACTCTTTATATATATCCTTATCTCACTAATACTGCAATATAATATGGTCTTCCACTTATGTAACGAATTTAAATATAATTTTACTTTTACAAAAACGAGTTGTAACCGTGCCCATTCTGATCCACTTTTTAAACAACTCAAAATATTAGATATATAAAAGTTAAATTCATTTCATATTGCCAAATTCATGTTTTTATATCATCATCACATGTTGCCTGCATGTTTTGAATACTTATTTTTAACAAATAATCATATCCATGGTTATAACACTATAGATCTGCTGCTAATTATAGATCTCATGTTTGTCGAACTAATATAAAGCAGTTCACTATTCTATATTTAGGTTCCAATATTTGGAATTCTTTACCATTTTATTTTACTGTTATAAACACTATTTCTTCTTTTAAGAAACAACTATAACGTGATTACTTGCTTAACAATAATATAACATTGTTAAACAGCTAGCTCTGATGTTATGACCATGTTTAATTTAATTATAATTATATTGAAAAATAATAATTGCTACAAATTGTATTATAATCCTGTAAAATTTTCCTTTGAACATGTCCGCAAACAAACAATATAACATAATAATTTAAACATGATAATTTATTCCTTACTTGGACTTTCATTTTATAAACAAGATGGCCTCTTCACACAAGCTTTAGCTTCTTAAGGTCTCCTTGCCAATTTGTATTTTCTTTACTATACTTTTCAACAAATTTTGGCAAATAAACCATTCATTCATTCATACTCTCAAGTATTACATTTGACTGGTTTGGACTGTCTTTCTGATCGAAGATCTCATTGATGTGATAATTTTTTTAGAAGATGATGTCCAATCCCGGCGAAATTTATAATCAATTTTTAAATACTAATTTAACTTCTATTAATTTAAAGTATGTAATTAGACCTATAAAGTCATTCAAATTCTTAAATATCATGTTATGGTGATCTTTGCCAAACCTTACAAAAAGTTTTTTACTCCAAACAAAGGATTTCAATAAACGTTCTACCTATTTCAAAAACTCAAAAATCGGAGATAAAAATCAGCATTGATTGTTTCATTGATTGATTCATATTGATTGTTTATTGACAATCTCTTAAAAAGCGTTCTTTCCTGTTAAACGTTGTATAGAGTTGAACGCTACACTATACAATATCCATGTGGCGTAACTATAGGGGGGCAAGGGGGGCGGTCGCTCACACAACGTCTAGATGGCCATTTGTCGGAAAATTCTGATTCCCTGTCGGAAGTTTCCATGCGGACTTTCGAGATAAATCATTGAAAATAATATTAATAATAAAAATAATAATATAAATTTTAGCGACATTGCGTATGATAATCTTGGCAAAACATCGCGATAGGCCGATACCGGAACTTATTCTGTCAGAATTGGAATACTTCCGCTCGGCGTGTCGCCAATTTCCAAGCTTAAAACTTTGTGCCACTTTTATTCAGAAGATCTTTCCAGTGATGATGACGTGATAAAAGAGTACCAGAACATGCACGCCCTTCTCAACGCCTGGGAATTTGAAGATAACGAAGCTGTTCCAAGGAATATCGAAGATCGTCTGATTTTTTTGGGAAAACAAAAGCTCACAGCTCAATTCGAAAACATTACCACATTACTCAGAGTTGCTCTAACTTTGCCTGTTTCTCAGCTCACGATGAGAGGGAATTCAGTTGCCTTAAGTGAGTCAAAACTTATTTACGGGGAAATGACAGAAGACTGTCTTTCTAATCTCGAATGCATCGCTATAAATCGCGAGCATGTCTCATCCATTGCTGTAAGGGATCTCCAAAAGCCATTTTAAAATCCAAAAACAAGGAAAATCTTTAATCTATAAAGTAATCTCAACTGTATGTTGAACTTTTCACATTGTAGTAATTGTACATATTTTTGGCTTATCAACCAGATCAGAATAGTACCAATATTGACTTCTAACCGTTTATAGTTTTTTGATTGCAAAATATAGTGCGGACTGCATAATTTAAGACCAATTAAGATGAATTTATGTATATAATACCATGGTTGTCTCAATTTCTTTTGTCTTTTCAGGTTGAATTAATAACTAAATTACCTCATTTGGATTAATTTATACAATCTAGAGGTCGTATTAGAACTAATACAACCTTGAATGACGTCATGAGAGGTAGTATTAGCTGCCTTCTTCTCACCTGGTAGTTACTTAATGACCCTCATCGAGCGGGCGGTTTAACAGCTAATACACCTCACTACCATGATATTACTTATAATAACACATGAGTAGAAATGATTTAATGTTAAATAAATTAGTGAATAAATATGGCATTTTCCTACGGACCACACCCACATGACGTCATGACCACGCCCACTTGTCGGGAAATTTTAATGCTTGCCCCCCCGCTAAAAATTCCTAGTTACGCCACTTACAGACGACAAACAACTACAGCATATATAGCTGTACAAGATATAGTAAATATTAAAATGGTGATGTAAACCAGACATTTGCACACATTTCTCTGGTACATTGAAGGGATTGTAATAATGTAATGTCATAAGCATCGTCTGCGCTTAGGCTCTCCTCGGTATCGTACAAAATGTATCCGTGCTTTGGGCAGCATTTCCTGTAGGTATTAATCAACGACGTTATCGGATCGGAGAAAATTCGCCAGACTGAGCTATTTTCTCTGAAAATCCTTCGGCGCGGGCCACTGCCGACATGAGAAATGTTTGGCAAACCGGTTCCACATGGCCCAAACGCGTTGCACCACGTATGTCACTAGGGTGCAAAAGGCAGCGAAGAACAGCGGGCCGCCCGGGAGGAAGACGATAAAGCTGTCAAACTGAGGCCAATCACTGTGCCAAGGATGACCAACATGCAGGTCAACAAAAACAGGAAAACTCCAATTGTAAACGCTAGGAAGATTGCAACTGGCACGAAAATCCAAGCGAATAGCGTTGCACTACGTATGCCACTAACAAATGTTATTTCCTTTTAATACTTTTCAATCAATTTTACGCGAATTCATAGTTTACGAAATTTTACTACGAAGCGGGAAAACTGATGTTTGTAAATATTAAATGTGGTATTTTTTTTAAATACCCCTAGTAAAAAATTTAAGTTTAATACTGATGTCATTAGCCAATCAGGAATGAGTAAAATTGATTGAAATGGTATTATTATGGAAATATAATTGATGGTAAAATTTATGAAAACAATTTATGGAAATATAATTCGGATTGAAGAACACTGCATGAGACTCGAAGAGAGAAATTACCAAATAGATATAGCATCATGATACCCTATGTATTTCATACATTTCGACAAATCCCGATCCAAGACATTTCGTAGTACTTGTCTTTTAATATGAACAGTTCAAGGCATGGTGGGCCGCAATTGATAAGAGCGACTGGACAATTGAAGACCGATAAAGAGCAAGAAGTTGCAGCTTTGTTAATTGCTATATCATTATATTTAAAATTACATTAAAATTACAAATTAACAAAATGGCTTGCAGTAGATTTGCCTCTGTTGACGAAGACAACAGTGACGACAACGATGAAGACAACAGTGACGACATGTGTATAATAAAATAATTATTGGATTCGGCTTATGCATGCATGCATGATATCAAGCATTATCCAGAGTCCCTAGACCGCTTTACCTCGATCTCAAGGAAAGGGGAGCCGGGGGGGGCAAGGGGGATATTAATTTTCTTAAATTGGGTTGTAAAATAAAATTGAAATGGTATGAAATCCAACATCTTTTTCGATCTGCACCCCCAATCTTCGCCACTTGAAATTGCCACACACCTCCCCCCCCCACACCACCACCACAGAAACACACACACTTAAAAAGTGCTCCGCGGCCACTGGATCTGGATAATTCTTGATATCATGCTCAGCCTCATCCGATAATTGTTTATTATAGGCGAAAAATCTCAATTATGAATAACACCTCGCTCGCCTGTCAGGGCAGGGGGTGGGCGGCAGTTCCCGCACAGGATATCTGAGAGCCTGTTTAATTTGTTGGAAAAATTTGATGGTTAAAAACAACGAAGAAGTGTTGATCAAGAGCGACTTATACTGTTATATTTTACAAATAACTTTTTACATATTGGGTTTTGCAAAAAAAGTGAAGAACGTTTATTTCAGAATAGTCATTGAGAATGTGCTATGACGATGAATTAATTGACGATGTAAATGAGTACGTCAACATATGACCATACATTATATGTTATTTTTCTACTGTGCTACTGAATTTTATGGCAATTTGATTATTTTCAGATATTAAAGCCGTAGAGGTGCACACAATTTTTTTACGATGTTTCGGTGAATTTTTTAATTATGCTAAGCGTTTTTGTATCAACTAACTGCAATTTGCAGTTGACACCAAAATCTTGATTGAATCCAAATCACGTGATCAATCGATGAAGCTAAACCGGTTATTGCCGTGGCATGTCGAAATCCAAGTAAAAAACATGGCGTCTGAGGGAAATTATAAGGAGTGATGAAATAAAATTACTTGGATCTTGGTCAGTTGACACCGCCTACAAATTACGAGAGCGGGAGCGCGAGGAATCTGCACGCAGGCTAGAAAAGGGTTGCTGGCGCTCTATTGCTAGCTTGCACACTCCCAATTTTTCTTCCTTCCTTCCGATCATTGCTCGGCTCGATCGAGCTGCAAAAGAAGCCTGCGGAGGAGGCAGTGTACGCCAAGCATGCCTATTTTTCAATTCTGTTAGAAAAGTTGTGTATTTCACAGTTCAAGTTCATTTCACAATATACTTCATCATTATTTTTAATTTAATTAGCCTACTGCACAATTCTTATTTAAAAAATTATTGGGGATCAGAAGCCCAAAATAGTACATATTGGAAGATCATTCATTTTTATCACCGAGCTCCAACGGGGAATCCCGATCGAAGGTGCGATCGAGTTCAAATCCCTATCAAGTCAACAATTTTCCGTCAACTCAGTAGTGTAGGTTAATCATGTCGATTAATTTTTATAGATAAATAAAAAATAAATTAATAAACCAAACAATAAAAAACGTTTAAGACAACGCACGTTTATGGCCCGCGACCACTTGTCGGAAATTTTGGAAGTATGCTACCCTGGCACCCAGGGTAGAAGTATGCAAGCCTCTCTCCAAAAATTTCTAGTTGCTCGGTTTGACGCCCGGGCTCAGCTAATGGCAATGCTTTCAGAAAGACAATTTATTTTTGAAAATACAATTTATTTTTAAAGTAATGTGGGAGACATTAACACATCTATATAGGAAACAAACAAGTCTGGCTGCTATTAATAGCTCATGAAAAAGCGGACAAATAAACCAAATTTGACTCACAAATGTTGCAAATGAGCTATTTCTTTTGTTATGGCCGCAAGAATTATGGGTAAAAGCGGATAAAATCGTCTTCTGGACGATCTTTTTTAGTATCTGCGAGAGATGCCTACTGCCCTATTACCAAGAAGAAGCTGTTAGCTGTTTCATCTATTTCGTCACTACAGAGTAACCATTTAAAGCTAATGTTGTAAATGGATCTGATATTAAAGGAGGCGGATTATTATTTCTTAAGCTCTTATTGCTATCCCGACAGCTGGGCTGAAGATGACTGGAAAAGACAGCTATTAAGTTTGCTTCTGCTGGTAAACGTAGGTGGATGGATTTTGTATTTTGCTACAGCATCGTTAAACTATTTTTTGATTTTCGATCACCGACTTATGAAACATCCCTTGATTCTGAAAAATCAAATACGAAAAGAGATTACAGTTGCAACTTGTTCCATTCCGTTTATGAGCTTACCAACTGTGGCTATCTTTTTGGTAGAAGTTCGAGGTTACAGCAAACTTTACTGGGAGGGAAACCATGAGTATTCAATGACCGAACAAACTTGGGCGAGTTTTATTGCAGAGATTGTATGCAGCGTTGTTTGTTTTCTTCTCTTCACTGACTGTCTTATTTATTGGATACACCGAGGTCTTCATCATAAATTCATGTACAAATATATACATAAAACACATCACCTCTGGAAGGTACCAACACCATACGCAAGCCATGCATTCCACCCTGTTGATGGCTTCTTTCAGAGTTGTCCGTATCACATATACCCTTTCCTGTTTTCTCTCCATAAAATGGTTTACCTTGGTCTGTTTTTAGCTGTTAATATTTGGACAGTTTCGATTCACGATGGTGATTACCGTGTTCCAAAAATTCTGAAACCAATCGTTAATGGTTCTGCTCATCACACTGATCACCACACATTCTACAATTATAACTATGGTCAATTTTTCACACTTTGGGATAGAATTGGTGGATCCTTTAAAAGACCTTCTGCATTTGATGGCAATGCACCTATTGATTTTATCTGTAAAGAAACACTGTTGAAAAAGGAGTAAACTTAATGCATATCCAGGCCTTATGTGGGTGTTATGGAATCAAATTATTGGAATCAGGTGTAGATTTAAGCATGATTGATTGATTGTATATATCATAGGGTCCTTGTATTAGGCCAAATAAAAATAAATACGTTCTGCTTTCCCAACCAACCATATTGTTTCCACCCAACCCTAAACTTTTTGACGCTGAGACATGCGCATAGACATTTCACTGAATAAAAAAACAAGAAATCACAACAAAGTTAAGGGTGGAAAGATGAAGTGTTGACCAATACTTTGCTGTTTTCTATCTGGCAAAGTTCAACCTTAAGAAGTTTGTTTTTGATTTTAAAATAGCATGTTCAGCCTATGGCTAACATAAATAGCTCCTCATGCCAGATGCCAACTTTGCAATTGTCACCATTCTACTTAAAGGTGCCGTCAAGTCCGTTCTGCGCTTGTCCACGTTTCTGTTTACATCGTTTGTTTACATTGAATTATATAAACATTTAACATGAAGTATTGCAGATTTGTTTTCCACGCTTGAGCTTTTCCACCTACAAAGCGTTCTATAAGAAGCTGTTCTGTTCCTAAATGTGGATAATATATCAAACTACCACTCGCGCCTTTGCCACCTTTGAGGATAATACTCGCTTTCGAACTGTTGCAAATCTATTCCGTTAAAGTTTTTAACTTTGTTGACATATGGAGTCCCCCACATTTGAAATATCACACATGCATAGAATGGACTTGACAGCACCTTTAATTACTATAGCTTTTAAGTATTTGATTGTAGCTCATTTGCAACAAATTGTCCAATTGGAAAAAATTGTCCAACATTTTTCTTAAAAAATATTAATGCTGACCTTACCTATATAAGCAGATTGCAGAACCACCTTATTTTTTATTTGGCCTTATTACCATATATATAATTAATGTATTTGTATAAAAATCAATACAAGGGCAAGTTGAACTTAGACATTAAATATAGGTTAACTACTGAAACCGAGGTAGCTAAGATGGTTATTCACCGAGGTGTGTAATGCCGAGGAGGTTCAAGTCAAACAAAACATCAATAATACTGAATGTGGGAGATTATATGGTGATGTGATTCAGTATTAGTTTTTAAAAAAAATAGTTTTCAACAAAATTAGTTTTGTTTGACTTAATTAATTAGTTTTGCAATTCAGTATTTTCTTATATATATATATATATATATATATATTAGAGCCCAGCTCAAAATTCGAATGTGGAGAGCCATCTTATAACAAACATAACAAGAAACAAATTTTAAAGAAATTTTACTGACGTTTCGTTGCCAACGCGCAACATTTTCAAAGTGAATAGATACAAGATGTGATAACTATTATTTTAAATATATTTACATTGTTAATAATAAGCCAATCAAAACAAAGAAAGCGGAAGGAACTGACATTTCCATTGAGGCAGGGTTTAAATTTTATTTTTATATAATTATATTTTGTAGTTCTCATTGTAGTTATTTAATTGTGTGGCTCTGGAATCCAGAAAGTCCCAAAATCTACAGTAGTGTACATATATATTTATACTAGAATGTCAGCTTTCCCGTATGGCCTCTCCTCCAAGAGCCTGCATTACAGGCTGAAATTAATGTGCAGGCTATTTGGACTGATCAAAGTTGAATTTCTCCATACCAGAGTGATTTTGGAGATAGACGTTGCCTCGGCAACAACGCGTGGCGTCATCATCACCCTCGCTCGTCATCGCCATTAGCCGTTTTGTTCGCATATTTTCGAACGAATTTTGAAAACGTTCAATGGCGGGTATCTTCAAACCTTCGTTACATTTGATAGTGTTTTGAAGCGATCTCTAGTTACGATCATCGGACGATTTACTTCTGGATATAATCTGGTTTATGAACTTAACAGAATACTTCGCTGAGTGAAAGTATTGCTATTTCGTAACTTGCCGTTTGAAAGACTAAAGGCGCGATTTTTGTTTTGACGAATGAGGAGAGCTATAATATATTTTCTACAGTGCAGTGTTTACTTGGATAACTACAACATAGTCTACTTGGATCAGCATAATATTTATCTCGTTATGCCTGATAATAAAGTGAAATGATCATGATATCTTGGTGAATGCAGACAAGGTTTGTGAAATATGTAATAAATTATTTTGACTGACCATATTGTTTTGTATATATTGCCAAGGCGGCGCAAGGGAAGACTTCGGGTCGAAGGCTAGATTTATTTTGTGTCCGTTGTTCCTTTTTATCTGGACTTCAGTATTTTCTCAGAGTTCTTTTTCTGGTTATTTCAAGTATTTGTTAAGTACGCATGTTTCTTGCCGAAACTAGTGATGCTTCCTATATAAAAGCGTGAATGAACGGCTAAGTCGCGAAGAGCTTGTATTTTGGCGGAAGTTGGGAGAGCGACGTTTGACAGCCGAACCTTGTCGTTTTCTACATTTCTGTCAGTATCGTTTCTTTGTTCTCTTCAATGAACCTGACTGAATATGAAAATTTTTAAAACTATGGTTTCTACGTCTTTCTTGTAGTTATAACTACTATTTGAAAGGCACACAGGTCTCGAAATAGCTCGAGTTTCGTTCTCCCGCCAAGTCGGCCATATTGGTTTTTAATGGCTAGCCTATGGGAAAAGCGAAAGAAAATTGTTTGCTGAAAATTGTTTACTGTAGTTTTCAGAAAACAATCTAAACGAGAGCATTATGCTATTTTAACACAAAATTGTCTACAATTTGAAGTTTATATTCGAGAGTTTGCTTGGAATCGTCGTCTGAACCACCCAAGTTGCCGTCGGGTATTTGCGCATCTTGTTGCTTAAAGTTCATATAAGGAGACGACTTTAAAAGTTTTAAAGGCTCCGTGTTGGGTCGCCTTAAGTTACTTAACTGATTTTTGTTCTTGTTTAAACTGCGAATGCTGGTATTTCTATAGAATTGTGGATCATACCATGGCATTTGTCTGGGATCACAGGAAGCCTTCTTACAAAAGACGATTTAACTTTACTGCTTAGTCATTCTCTTTTCTTAGTAATTCTCTTTTCTTAGTAATTCGCTTATCCTTGCTTTACAACGTTTTAAAATGGGTGTAGATTTGTAGACTTACATATAAAGTTTCATTGAGTTTTGTCTGTAGTCTTGTAGACGTAGTGAATATCCACATTTTTGATGTAAATACTTTTAGACGGTTTAACCTATTTGAGCAGAACACGTAAGGCACTATTGCCTTCAGTACTTTGGCGTGTTTGTTTAGTAGAAAGAGATTTTTTACTTCCCAAGACTTATAATCATTTTGACATGAATATAAAAACCATTACTATAGAGACATTCTTCTAATTCTAGAGCTAAAAAGCAATATATTTGAGTGATGGACATGTTATTGATTATTCTGGTTCACACAAAACTATTTTCATGTAATAAATGCTTTGAAACCACTTTCTGGTAAGGAATACCACAGATCAGCTGATTAGGGTTTACCCTGAGCAAGACTGCCAGACAGTTTTTCTTTGTATATGCAAATTCTGATTGTTAAATATTAATTAATTTTCACTTATTGGTTCACCAAAATAAAATATTGTAGCTATATTGATGCAGTTATAAAAGTCATGATGATATATTATAACTAACCAAATTTAAGGCTATGTTGTGAAATCTGGTTGCATAAGATCTTTGGCAGTGAGTTGTGATTAAACAATTAGATCTTTCTTGAAAATTAGCAAAAGTAGGTGTCACTACTCACATAATATAATTGTTATCATACTTGCATATGCAAAGTTATCTCAGCCAATATTTAACCAATCTCAATTCTGAAAACAGATTTGTCTATTAGACAAATCAGAAAATACATATATGTCTATTATATTACGAGAATGTGCATACCCATCGTTAAAACCTGTTTATGTACTTAGAAATTAATAGGCAATCAGGTGGCGGTGTTGTAGCACCTCTCGTAAGAGTGAATCTGATTTGCTAATGGGTTTTCTACAGTTTTTTTCATATACAATACATTGAGGACACCTAACCCTAATCTTGACCCTAACCCCCTGCCTAGAATGTCTTCCTAACCCTAATCCCCCAACATTTTTGTGTTAAACCGCTGTGGTACCACAGATTCGGCCTCCCTCTATGCCAGGGTTCAAATTATTTGAGTAAAAACAATGTGCATTTTTTCCCTGGAAACATGACGTCCAGGCAGGCCCTCTCAATATAAGCAAAACAATGGTGTGCAAGAAATTGAATGCCTAAAGGAATTCTTAGCTGGGCGTGCAATACTTTTGGTTTCCGTTGCCACTATTGGTTAAGAGATTGGAAAGTTTATAAAATCGCTAGATCAAATTTCGGCCGCAATTTTGTGTGGGCAGTTCCTGGAAATTGTGCGGGAAAGTGATTCGTTCCCAGCAATCCCAGGGCACTTTAGAGCAGACATGCAAAAAATGCTGTCAATCGATTATGGCTTTTCTTTACAATTTTAATAGCAATTTTTGCGTGGCTGCAGGAAATACACGTTGCTTATATATATATATATATATATATATATATAAGTTGCATTTTTCGCAACTGGTCCCAGTTTGGTCTTATAATGTATTTATTCCAACACTCAAAATTTTCCTTCACCAAAAATCCTTGGGGCCTGTACTTTAATCGAGTGAAATGCCAAATATTACTTGTAATATACCCAGAATCTTATCCCGGCGTTGCCGCTGCTGTATATACAGAACTCGTGACTAGGCTCTCGGCAACGACTTCCGTACTAGCTCAGTGGTCGGAGCGCTGCACTAGCATCGCAGGGTCGCGGTTTCGGTTCCAGCCGGAAGGCCTCTAAGTTGCATTTTTCGCAACTGGTCCCGGTTTGGTCTTAAAATGTATATATTCCAACACTCGAAATTTTCCTTCACCAAAAATCCTTGGGGCCTGTACTTTAATCGAATGAAATGCCAAATATTACTTGTAATATACCCAGAATCTTATCCCGGCGTTGCCACCGCTGTATATACAGAACTCGTGACTAGGCTCTCGGCAACGGCTTCCGTAGCTCAGTGGTCGGAGCGCTGCACTAGCATCGCAGGGTTGCGGGTTAGGTTCCAGCTGGATGGCCTCTAAGTTGCATTTTTCGCTCAAACTACCACAAGGGTAGTGGGCTTTGTATTATCGCTAAAGGACAACTACACCAACTTCACAGAGTGCTCAACAACACCGAAGTGAAGGAGCGTAATAGTACAATATTTACAGACACGTGTTTCGCTGTTCCACAGCTCATCAGTGTAGCTCTAGTGGTACAATCCAGATATGGCACGAGAACTAATTATACACATGCGATTGCCGGCGACAACCGCTTGTGGGATAATAGCAGTCATGCGCACATCCAGAGAGCGTGAGCGGTATAGGGCCAGAGTGCTCAAACTACCACAAGGGTAGTGGGCTTTGCATTATCGCTAAAGGACACCTACACCAACTTCACAGAGTGCTCAACAACACCGAAGTGAAGGAGCGTAATATATGTATATGTATATATATATATATATATATATATATATATATATATATATATATTATATATATATATATATATATATATATATATATATATATATATATATATATATATATATATATATATATATATATATATATATATATATATATATATATATATATATATATATATATATATATATATATATATATATATATATATATATATAGTGTGGTAATCCCGGGATAAGATTCTGGGTATATTATAGGTAATATTTGGCATTTCACTCGATCAAACTACATGTTGAAAGGATTTATGGTGAAGGAAAATTTTGAGTGTTGGAATACATACATTTTAAGACCAAACCGGGACCAGTTGCGAAAAATGCAACTTTAAGGCCTTCCGGCTGGGAATTGAACCCGCGACTCTGCGATGCTAGTGCAGCACTCTGACCACTGAGCTACGGAAGCCGTTGCCGAGAGCCTAGTCACGAGTTCTGTATATATGGTGGTGGTAATGCCGGGATAAGATTCTGGGTATATTATAGGTAATATTTGGCATTTCACTCGATCAAACAACATGTTGAAAGGATTTATGGTGAAGGAAAATTTCGAGTGTTGGAATACATACATTTTAAGACCAAACCGGGATCAGTTGTGAAAAATGCAACTTTAAGGCCTTCCGGCTGGGAATTGAACCCGCGACTCTGCGATGCTAGTGCAGCGCTCTGACCACTGAGCTACGGAAGCCGTTGCCGAGAGCCTAGTCACGAGTTCTGTATATATGGTGGTGGTAATGCCGGGATAAGATTCTGGGTATATTATAGGTAATATTTGGCATTTCACTCGATCAAACTACATGATGAAAGGATATATATATATATATATACACACAAGACAAACTTGAGTTACTTCATTAAACTTTTATTCACTACAAATTTGTTTCATATGGCAAGTAAAAACTTGCCACACTCCTCAGATGAATATATATCTCGTCTGATGCTAATGCCTAGGAAACTATATAAATGTTTGACGTCATAGTGGTCATATATGGTTTAGGATTACAGTGTTATCTATGCGGCGTAGGCTAGTTATTGGTTACAAAGCAGGAATTTTTTTCTGTTTCTACAAGTTGATAACAGTTCATTTCTAGAGTTCAGTGAGCTGAGTATGCAAGCATAGGTTACATCGCTTGGTTTTTTTAGAGTAAGCCTTACATTTCTTAATTATTTTCCACTTAATTGAGTATTTTACATGCAATGCTAGTGCAGTGCTCGCTCTGACCACTGAGATACAGAGGCCGTTGCCGAGCACTGCACTAGCATCGCAGGGTCACGGGTTTCAATTCCAGAATATTGCACATTGGCAACTGCCAACAAATGAAAACGTCAGTAAAATTTCTTTAAAATTTGTTTCTTGTTTGTTCTCTAATATTCATTTTACATTTAAATAAGCCAATCAGGTGCAAGAAACAGGAAGAAAATACTGACGTTTCATGCAGAGCTGTTCATCGGAGTTTTCTCAGCCCAGTCTCTTCCTCAATTTGAGTGTATACGCTAATGGTAATAAGTAATTGACTGTATCAGTCAATTTAGACATTCTAATCCAACCCGTAATCCTAATTGTAACCCCCTGCCTAGAGTAACACTAATCCCTGGGCTGTGTTGGTATTAACATGCACGGTATGTCTTTGCCTTCTATATGGAACTACCATATTAAGAAGCTGTGGCTTGGCCTATTGTATCATTGTTCAAAGCAATCTAATCTATGTAGTATGAGTGGCTGTTTGGGTACAGTACTCAGGGTACTATATATCATACCCGTTGGGTAATTTGTTTTGTTAACACTGCACTTCTTTTTTACATGTAGTTGAGATAATGTAATTATGTTTGTACAGCCATTTATGTGTCACTGCTAATTTTAAATTATTTTAACTGGAGGAGATTTGAGATGAACTGTATTTATCTGCAGTTAACCTCTTGCCAAGTAAAAACCCACTAACAAGAACCTACCATTATTAAGAACTGCAGGCTGAAATTAAGAATTTGTTTACCTATCTCAGGCTGATTGGGTAAAATGTAGGTTCTTATTAGCAGGTTTTTACTGTAGATCATCTCTGGGATTTCAGAAAGATTGTTTAAATTCTGCAGTTTGTAATAGCACTTTGTCGAAATGATGTCAATACCCATGTTTGTCCACATTTACCCATAATTATTGCGACCATAACAAAAGAAAATAGCTCATTTGCAATCATTTGTGAGTCAAATTTGGTTTGTTTATCTGCATTTTGAGCTATTAATAGCAACCGCTTAAAGGGCTATTGGCGATAAACAAGCTTTAGCTCACAATGTCATCACAATAGTTTACACATACGGTAGCTGTCAAATTATCATGATGTTAGCCTATAATATGTGTTAAATATTTCATTTAGTGCACTCAAACCATTTTCCAATATTTGTATCAAATAATATATATATATAATATGTGTTGCTGCTTGTCATCACTGTTGCATGTGGTTGAATTTATGTCCACCATGTGGTAGATCTTAAGTGATATGGTAAAATTTACTTTTGTATTCTACATTACATTGGACAAAATATGATTTATAATTTATCACTGTTGGCAAGAAGGAAATTTACAGCAAATTTATGCTGTTTTTTTATTCAGATTGTTTTTCATATTGGCAAATGACCTAATTTATTCTTTTTCTATGTAGAGTATTACCGATATGTGTAAAATATTTGTAATGAATAGAGATTGTAAGATTTTTTCTCTGAAGTACAGTGCAGGTGATCTTCGTAGTATTAATACAAAAAATGTTATGGATATTTGGTGTTGGATTAGTTGATAGCTTTGTAGAAAAGTATATATAGACATTTTTTTGAAACTTACATTTACTGTGGTATTATAGATATATGTCAAATTAATACATTGAACAATATATCTATAATATATGAAGGAGAAAGCAGATAGTAAATATGTCTTCTTGTGATTATTGTATAGGTTGGTCAGGCAATCATACCAAAGCAAAACTACAACCTGGTGAGTTATAAACAGTTTAATCTGCATGTTATACCAAACTTGTGTACATTTTGTTATATATATGTACAGTAATACTAAAACGTTTGAAAAGATACTTGTTTAAATATTAATGAGAGGCTTAAAATTCATGTTTTTTTTTATCTCTTGTCTGAATTTGGGAGAGCGGTAAAGAGAGATGAGTGATACTTAGCTATTACAAGATTTACAAGAATAGTTTGTGATTAATACTTTCACCACAACAAGGGCCCTTAAGGTTTTATTCTGATTATTGTTAGGTAATCCTGTTTAACACTAACAGAGGGAAATGTCTAGACCTCATTCTCACATAGGTGAACATCATCCATTAAACTTGGAATGCAGACTAGAGGTTTCCCATGGGTAACTAACATTGTTTGAATTTACCTTAATTTGATTTAATTCATGAAACAACCTGTTTGAAAGTGAGTAAGTTAGTGGAAATTATAGATTATAGACTCTATACAAAGTTCTATACAATGATGCTAATGAGTTATCTTATCTTTAATTTCATATCATGCCTATGTTAAACTTCACTGAAGATGTCTTACATTTCTCGTAATGATATTGAACACATGGTCTCTGGTTTAATGTTATAAAAACAGCAAGATGTATTCACAGTTAGTATTGCTAATCCATGGCCATATTTGGCTACCGTAATATATGTTCCATTTAAAATCACGAACATGCCAACTTGTTTGCTTTATTCACCAAAAGGAGTGCTTGGCTTGCCTAACTTCATTATCAAATTTTTGTCAAAAACATGTCCGATGCATTTACTTTTTATGGCTTTACTTTCTTTAAGTTACAACTTATAGTGATTTGGTCAGTATAATATAATAGTACCTGTACATGTAATTAACCAGTATCAGGTGCCAACTTAGTTCCCTGTTCCCGGTAACTGAAACCAAGGAATGTAAGTTTGTAACTAGTTACAAATTTATGAAAGTAACTTTGTAACTGTAACTACAGTAGTTAGTTTTTTTACTTGTTAATAGTTACATTTATCCTACTGTAACTGTTAATTTAGTGAAATGTAACACCCACATTTCCAATTGTCCTGATTGTTTGTGTCTTGATGAAAGTCTTTCTTCTATGTATTTGTGCACAGTGACAGTTACTGAACACATTGTTTTTTTGTGGTATAATGAAGCAATCATCCAATACAATAGTAATGTTAATGGGGTGCAACCATGCTCTTTAAATGTTAATGAACCTTAGAAACAAAGTGAGGTACTGTCCAACATAAATTGCATCTCATTTGTTAACCGGTTTTAACTTTGCCAAGTTTCCAGACCGTATTTGCCCATGAATTCATCAGCCTAACAACCCTGGCAGGCTGATCGTTTCTGGTTGCAGTTGTCCAACCAAAATTATATCCAACTTTTTAGACAATTTAATGTTATGTCCCCTTTGACTATGGTTTGGGAAAATGGGGTATCAGTACTACAACTTGGTACAGTCCGAGTACAGTTTATCTTAAATTTCCCCTTGGAGGTGCTACATGTTCTGAGGATTTGATAATACAGTATCTCCCAGTTTAAGAAAATAATTAATATTAGAGAGGATTTAATATAGTCAAATAGTACATATATGGAAAAAGTGACTGCTCCAACCGGGAATCGAACCCTGGTCTCCGAATCAACGTTTCGGCACTCTAACCATTGAGCTAATGAGACACGGTCAGAACAGTCAGTGATTTCTCCACATACATATTAAATTCGCCGCTTTCACTCGACACCAACAGGCAGACATCTCCAGGAAGCGTCTGCACGCAGGCTAGCAGACATCGCATCTAACCATAACGTGGAGCAAGGCCTCTCGAGCGCACTTCCCAAAGTAGCGAAGCGATACACAACTTCTTGTATTAAGAAAATACTGATTGATTAATATGGTAAATTCACAGAGAAAATAATATAAAGTGTTATTGTTTCCAGAAGGTAGCCTTTGGGCATTACGCATAACTAATTCAACAAGGTTAATTAATGAACTGGGTTTTCAGATAACAACGTAACTAAGTCTTGTTTTTGAAAGAAAGTGTTCCAAATAAGAAGTGTTTCTATTTCCCTTTACTGTACATTTCACTTTCTGACGAAGACCTTTGCTGAAATGTTAAATCTTCTACTGTACACACACTATTTTTGCAGTACACCAGCCTTTAAGAGTTTTTGATTTATGTTTCAACATTGTCAATGTGGACCAACACTTTTATTGCTATCTACATGGTGCTTGACTGTATTGTAAGGCATTGGTTTTTCTGTTTTGAAACCATTACTTTTGAATTCCTTAGGATTTTTGATGAATATGCAGGTTTGATTAGTACATAAAGAAATGTATATACCAATACAGGGTTTCTTTCAGAAAAAATAACAAGGGGGCAAAACACCCCATAGTGAAAATTGGGGGGGGGGCATATCGAATGCCTGGCAGTGGAGCAAGGGGCATAGTTCCCCGAAAATTTTGAGAGACTCTAAAATAGCATTTCCTGCATTTTGAGCAGGATCTAACAGAGTTTTGAAGGATACATATTACATAATGTCAAACAAAATACTCAAACACATTATTGAATACACCATACCATTTTATATACAACTGATACAAGGCATGTACATTGGGCAGTGGGACATGTTGTGGGGTACATATATATATCATGATATTCAACAATATTTGTAATTGTATTACGGTATTACTATACTGTACATTCAGAATTCTGAATTAAATTACTGTTTTAAAATTGGGGTCTCAAATTTACAAGAGGGGCAAATATTATGTACCAATACACTAATTATTTTTCTCTCTTTAGGAGGCAACCTGCTTGCCATCTTTTACTAGAAGCTATGACATTCCAATCCTGGTAACAACAAATTACTAACGTGGCACAAATATGGCTGAGTCAGCAAATGATGAGAAGACTCAGCCTGTGCCAAATGCTGTGAATGTGTCACCAACCAGTTCTTTTCGTGACTCGGCTGCTGCTCCATTGCGGAAACTGAGTATTGACTTAATTAAGACGTACAAACACATAAACGAGGTAAATCACTTAATTTATTGGGCTGCCTATGGGTTAACCTGCTTCAAAGAATCTGGTCGCTCTGGTAATCTTTTGGTGACCCAACACTGACAGTTCATTTTGTAGGGGGGGTTAGCATAACTTGCCTGAATAAATGATGACGTCAATATTACTGAAGAACACAAATTGCCATCGTTTAGCCTAAGCATTATTACACATGCACGTTTTTCGTTAATGTATATGGACATTAATGCACGTTTTTTGTTAATATATATGGACACAAAATTTTTGAATTTTTGATTCCCTGAAAGTGTATTTCCTGCAATTTGAGGGCACTTTTCTCGTTTTTTCAGCCGCGGCAGTGTGCGGGATTCGAAGTATTTAAGAGGAGATTTTTTAAAAAGTCGCGTAATTTTTGTCAAAAGTGCTCAAAACTTAGTAACCAGGCTTTCCTCTTAAAATGCCGCCATCTTGGAAAGATCAATGTTTTTCACAGCAGAATTAAGCTCTTCACGAAGCTAAAAGAGAAACTTTGAACCGTAAAACCAAAGAAAATGTCGCGGTAACCTCGGTAAGTTTCATATTTTTTGTAAGAAATTTGTCCTGATAAGTTGGTAACATGGTTATTTAAATGTATTCGTATTTTAAGTAAATATAACCATGTTTACCAGATAAAAGCCACTATCTAATACATATAAAGGTTTATTACAATTGCTAACTTATACTGCCAACTGGGAAAAATGGGAACTATAAAAATCCACAAATTTATCAAAGATATACTTAAAAGTGCTTGTAAATAGCTGCTTCTGTTCACATGGTTTTGTCTATTGAACTTGTGATCTGTTTTGTGAAAAGAACCTCAATTGTTTTGCAGAATGTCATGCATATAATTTATTGCTTCTGGTTTAATGAGAAAAATAAAAATTTGGAAGTTCTATATGTTTTTTAAATTGTTTGTCATGACTTGAACAACACACCAAATTGTAAAGATATTTTATTTTAGGTCAATTACAATTTTTCTCCTTTTGAATATTGTCACATCACTGGTCTGTACCAAAGGCAGAGGGGTGGGAATGGACCAAAATGTATTATAAATAGTTGAGCTGTCAACATAGGGTTTCAGGAGCCCTTGTTTTGGAATCTTTTTTTTATATTTCTAGTTTGAAATTTAGTACACTGAATTCTCTTAAAATGGAATGCTATTATGTTGTCATACTATATCTTACCAAATTTAGTCTTTTCATTGGGGGGCCATGACCCCTTTCCCACATCAAATATAGGCCTGCATTACATAAAGTATTATTTTCTATTTTCAGGGTGTTCAAAATCAGAGATTGCAATCTCCAACCACAACCAATTATGACCACTCCTCCTTCATCACTGTTTAGTATTTGAATGGACAGTTTTAACAAAAACACATATGTTTTTGTATAAAGCTTAAAGGTGGTAAACTGTCAAGGTTTTAGATAATCAAATACTGACATTTCAAGGCAAAGCCTTTACTCTGATGAAGGGCTTTGACTTGAAATCAGTATTTTATTATGTAAAATATCAGCAGTTCACCAGATTTAAGCCTTTTTATGCATAATAATATTGCCTACAGTATGTTACACACTGCTTTGGATTGCTCTGTAAATAAATAAATAAAAAATATATATATATATATATTTTATACAGGATTATCACTTCAGATAGCTGTTATGTAATATACAAAAGGAATCTGTTGGTAAAAGTTCATAAGTAATAGTGTATACATTTTTTATAATACTGTAACACTGAATTTTTAATGTAATTATTATCACTATAACTAAATTTACAATGTAAATTTGCTCTCAATATGAGAAATGTAAATATTGTTACTATGATTTCAAATATATACTGTATGTACAGGTATACTATAAATGTTGTTGTGGAAAACAGTAATTAATACATTTTAATATATGTATTGAAGTTATTGCAATTAAGGGCAATTACACCAGTCTGACAAATGATTTTTCAAAGAGGTATATTACACTACAAATTATGTTTTTTTTTAAGTGTCAACGTAATTGCCCCTAGTTACTATACATACAAACCAAGATTTGTATCTTCTTACAATGTCATGTGATAGTGAAGTAAATGGCTTTCATAATTTTTATTTTAATAAGTTAAAACTTAAAATATATGGTATCAATCTTCTTAATTCTGACAATCTTCTTAATTCTGAAACAAGGTACCCAGCAAACAAGCTGCAAATTAAAATATATATAATATGTGAGCATGCTTTCATGAATAAATTGGACAATTATTGTACAATTAATACACATGTACCATAAAACAGTAGTCATACATGTAGCCCAAAATCTACACTTTAATCATAACATTATATTAATTTTGTTGGTATTCATAGTTTTGCTTAGTTAATTACTGCATTTCTGTGGTTGTATTTTGCAAATGTACCTACTAAAACATTACCTAAATACATTGTCCATTTTCCAGCTCTTAGTTTTAACTTATCAAAACTATTACAATGTACAATATCCAAACAGGGCAACTAGTACAAATTGGTTACTGTAATCCAATAATAAATACTCACAAAGCCACCTTAATCAAAATGCAATATACAAAACAGATAAGACCACATAAATGCTCAAATTCTGCGAGGACCATTCACCTAATTTTTTCTTAAACCACTTTTAATGTGAAGAATAATAACTAAGCTTCAAGATTATATATACCTTGCAGTGTGCCAATCAAAATTTTAGCGATATTTTGCATTTTCGTAAAGCCCACAATCATTCATGGGCCCAAGTCACAAAAACGTACAACTTTTCATGATTAAAAACCTCATATATTTTTTTCTGAATTTTCTACTAGATTTTGGCTGACATCCTATTAATACATGCTTTTAAAACTACATAGTAAAATAATCTTTTACAGTTTAGTCGTTAATTGACATATTTTATGACCAAAATTCAAATAGCTACCATTTTACCATAAGATGACGAAAATGAGAAACAAAAATATTTTCTATCAAAAAAACTGCGAGGACCATTCACTCAATTTTTCTTTAAACAACGCTTATTGTAAACCTAACTGATTGAATGCAATGCACCGTAAGTCCCACGGTGTGCCAATTAGTTTAAAGGTAAAAATATTGCATATTTCGTAAACAACTCCACTGGTTGGTTGCTACGAATTACGACATACAATAACAAAGTTCGACTACGAGAAATGGACAATAATCATCATAATATTCCTTACTAGCTCAATAAATTCTGCTTTATTCGGCTGTGTGACAACATGTCTTCGTAAATAATATAGCATTGTTGAGATCAACATCAATTTTAAGGGGGATCTGGAGAAAATATTGTTGAAACCAATAACATAGGGTTCATACAGTCGACAAAAAAGCCTCTCACTTGAACGGCCAAAAAATAATTATCTGCGACTGATATCAAACTGATGCAAATAAGACACAAAGTTTACTCGTATATGTTCCTATCCACACAATTTTTTTAAAAATATTAACAATCTAATTACAGAAATAAATAAATGAAATGAACGTACCTGTGTCCTTCTTGCCGTCGAACATTAAACCCCAAGTCTACTCAAGCATGTTGTTGGTGTTAAAAGCGCCATGAAGACGTTGCACCAACTTCCAGCAGAAAAAATGTATCGAAGGACTATTTCACGTCTCACATTTAATAATGAGCGATTTTCCGTAAGATTATTAAGCCAAAAATGAACAAAATAAATGGTTCACAACTTTTCACCGCCATGTTCCAAAATGCAGCAGAATATTGCTGTTTATTCGCAAAGCATCACGGTATTTTTGAGCGCCTGTTTCTCGATAATCTAAAAAATCTCCTCTTAATTACCGTTAAAGTAACACAGATTTTACAAATTTATATCTCTCCTGCGCATGGGGAATGCGTTGCACGACGGCAGATACAGATTTTACAGATTTATTGTTAATACAACCGTTGTTAAATGTTTAACCCATGTTAAATGACACTGAGGTTACCCTCTCGCAAATAATAGCTTTAATCTATACTTGAGGGATTTCTGCGTATTCGTATTTCTATTTTCAACTGTGCAACATATTAATAACTATTTTTAAGGCATAATAACACACGCGACCACATGAAGCGGCAAGTGTTGCTTCGCCAAGTCGAATAGATAATCTTGGCAACTCTACCAAGGGTCAAACCTCGACACCTGTCGCACTGATCAAGTTCGTGGAATATTGATGGCCACTAGCCACATACTTAACTGTACGCCGTGAGTTTGTTAATGGAGCGGAATCAGTGGATGGATTGAGATAATTGACCAAGCTGTTATGAGCACGACTTCGCACAGCAAGACTCGCGGCAGCGATGGCGCCGATGTGCTCAATTGTCCACAGGCCTACGTGGTATATCCACAGTTATTTTCACCAGTCTGGCAGCTTCAGCTGAATTGTATCTTCTGGCTAGTACATGTTGTAGTACCGTATGAACTTACCTCTCGGACTGACACTTCCGTTATGTACAGCCATGCACACGAGCAAGCGCTCAAAGACTTGATGCTAAACTTGAGTAAATTGCATTTACTATTGAGTAAATTGCATTTACTCTCAATAATGTGTGTAAAAACGTTTTAAAATTTAACAGCTGTAGACCATTTTTTCATGGCAATTTTTAATGAGATATTTACAGAGGAAACAATTTTAGTTGATACTCTATTGTAATCATTGCCATAACTTTCTGATAGAAATTTAATTAATGTCAAAAACTATGAGTGCAACCAGGGTTCAAAATTAAATCTCAGGTCAGTTAAGGTACGTTTACACACTGCGATTTGTCGGGCCGATTTTCCAAATATGGGCATCCAATTGATGGCGTTAGCGTTGACGTCAGCAAGTCCCGACACTGAAAATCGGGAGAAAAATCTGTAGAAAAGTCACAGATTTTTCCAGAGTCGTAGCGATTTTTTACTGTAACTATGACTACCGAATAAACGCGCGTATATTAAAAAAAAAATTAGAACAAGAAAAGAAATATATCGACCGTAAACTACGAGTGTATAGGAGACGAAGCTGTTAATAATATTTAGTAAAAATCGGGAGTACAAATCAGGAGTTACGTTTACACACTGCGATTTGTCGGGGTGACGAATTAGCGAAATTTACCGCGAATCACGTAAATATTCGTCAGTGTCGGCCCGACAAATCGTAGTGTGTAAACGTACCTTTACCCTAACTGAGCAACTGAGTGCAAATTTTAGTTGTTCCTCGTTTATTTGGTTTAAGTTTAATTATGTTTATTTGCCATATTTGAAAAAGTCGTTTCCCGTCGCAATCAATTTAAATGAGTAAAATCATTGGTGAAGAAATAAAGATGTCTGAAAACGTTTTATGATATGATACTTAATGCTCAGTACAGCACAGGCCTTTGTGAATTCATTGCACATCAGGCTTTTAGCCAGGCAGGCGTCCTAATGGACGGCCACTTTTGAAAAATCAGATTTTTGGACGGCCACTTTTCGTATGGATGGCCTAAGCAACTTACAGGTTTCCCCCTTTCTAGTGTTTCTTGATTTCTGTTAGCTACTGTTTATTTTAGATATTGTGTAGGTTTCGTTACTAATTTGTGTCAAGAACATGCAGACATGACGATTGATTGCAAGATCGATTTAACGTGTATATGCTGCAACATGAAGTAGCAAAAACGTTGTTTAATGTTGCTGTTTAATACGTTTGATAAGCTCACTTACTCACGGCCACGCCCACCAAAATCCAAAATTTTTGGACGGCAGTTTTTAAATCCTGGCTGCTGCACATGCGCTCTGAACGAAGTGTAACGCTCTCATCAGTAACCGTGCTAAAAGTTCAAGACTCTTTTGTGCCTTTAAAATACATTTTTTTAAATACGTGTACTTTCACACAAACTACACAAGCGTGGTTCACATAAATTACTTTACTGAAAAATTGATGTTAGAGAGATTAAGTTTGACTTCCAATACGAATACCAGTACCTATGGTCCTATAGTCTCTTCCAACTAGTTTATAGAACCAAAACTTCGACAAACAAACCGAAATTGATTTGACAGATCTCATCAAACCGGTAACTGAATAATTTGAAAATCGTTGTTGCAAATATTAAGAGATCGGCAAACGGTAGACGAGGTACTGGATAAGGAGAATCTTCATTTTAATATCAACATGTTTCCAAAATGTTGCAAGATCTGTAGGTGTGCAGAACAGAGGTTGTTCCATACTCGAAGACATCATGATACTAAATGAGAAAAATATTTAATACATTTATTTAGTATCTTTACATTTTGAGCAGTACTTTAATTCATTCACAAAATATTCCCCCAAACGGTATCATCTGTTTGTAATGTTCTTCCAGACTGTTCTCATTAAGAAAGCGTGCAGCTTTTTCAATGAAAGACGTTGCGTCCCAACAAGGGCGGATGTAGCCCAAAATCTGACCGTGGCTGATTTGTGTTTTTTAGGAGGTACAGACTACGGGGGCATAAAATTACCATTTTGCCATTGTTGGGAATGCAAGAATTAATACAAACTCAGATAGATGGGCGCAGGCTACTCTACACTTCAAACTGGCTTCAAACTTCGACTTCGGCAATTCCTAAAATTAACTACTGACATGACTAGAGCCGTATTGGATATTCGTATCGTATTTGGAAGTAGAACCTTCCATAAAAATGTATTATCAAATCGATCACCATGTTTCAGTATTCGTACTCGCAAGTTTATTGGGTTTCCGGAAAGACGACTAAATAGAAGTGGAGTAGACAGAAACATGAAACTCGAAAATGGTTCTGAATCCTGAACATGAGTCGAACCTGTAACCTGATTACCCGGGAGACGTTCTAACCATTGAGCTACCGAGACTCCGTTGGAGAGTGAAGGTTACAATGATGTACTTGCTTCAATTTTGCGAAAAACTGTATGTTCTGTCTATGCGGCAGTCACTATATATCTTAATTCGTGGAAGTGTTTACATATTATATACATTCCTGTAGTGAACATGGGGGCAGTGGCGTCGCTAGAAATTCTTAACGAGCGGTCAAATTGTCTAAATGTCAGACGAGTGTGTGCGTCCAAAAATTGGGCGTGTCCTCACGGGTTGCCATAAAGGTTTCTGTTGCCGCGTTTTCCCTGTATTTGTACTCGTGTAACTGTCATACTTTTTGTTACCAGTTTAGTTTACGCACTATTTTGTGAATTTTACTTTTACTTTCTTTGGTTTCTTGACAATACGCAACGCCACAAATTTAGTCTCAATCAATGACTTCTTTATCCGATTTTTCTGACTAAACATTCTGTGCAGTGGTGGCTGGCTCCCCTAGCTACGCCACTATTGGGCTTGGAGTATACAGACGATATATGGTCATGTTAAAGCGTGTTCTTTCTTCGTTAGCTCAATGGTTAGAGCGTCTCACCGGCAATCAGAAGGTTACAGATTCGATACCTGTCCAGAAGCATCTTCTGCGGGTTTCAGCTTGACGATCGTCCATGTATCGTCTGTTCTTTCTTCATGTTGCTAATTACCGTAAATGCTCGATTAAGCGCCGCATCCAGAAGTAGAATAATTTAATAAGCGCCGCACCTTCACATCCATGATACAGCGCTTATTCGAAAAAGATGAATCAGCAAAAAAATAACAAAACGAGAAGCTAATACTAGGTACTTCGATCACAAATGTCCATCTTAAACCAGCCGGACAAAAATCCCTTTGAAGTCACTGATTCAGATGTAGAAGATGCCTCCTATACACATCTATGGATAGACAGTGATGAGAAAGGCAATAATGACGATGAGTTTGACGTTCTTTGTTGAATTTATTGG
The DNA here is from genome assembly GCA_035772405.1 of Chrysogorgia sp. JL179-B06. Taxonomy (NCBI): domain Eukaryota; kingdom Metazoa; phylum Cnidaria; class Anthozoa; order Scleralcyonacea; family Chrysogorgiidae; genus Chrysogorgia; species Chrysogorgia sp. JL179-B06. The sequence continues at coordinate 1,722,198 of JAYKKM010000147.1, forward strand.
GTTTTTGTGTGAATAAAGTTATCAATCTTTATTTTAATAAGCAGCGCTCTCGATTTATTGCCGCACCAAAAAGTTGCAAAATTTAATAAGCGCCGCGGCGCTAAATCGAGCATTCACGGTAGGTTTATGTGCGGGATATATTCCGGTAAACAAAAACAAAAGTTATGTCGGATAAACATTTAAAATATACATTAAAATGTTTTCCCTTCAGGTGTATTATGCAAAGAAAAGAAAGAAAGGCAACGAGCCAGGTGATCACAAAAAGGAACGAAGATTGCATAATAATGGCTACGATGATGAGAATTATGACTATATCATTCGAGCTGGAGAGAAGCTATCAGAGCGCTATGAAATTCATTCCCTGATTGGAAAAGGATCGTTTGGCCAGGTTTGGAAATCATCGTTTAGTCGTCTGATTATAATGGATAGGCGTGGAGATGTAAACTAATGTTTGCGTTAATGTTTTATGTGTGTAGGTGTGCAAGGCTTATGATCTGCAAGATAAAGAGTTTGTGGCGATAAAAATCATCAAGAACAAGAAGGCATTTTTAGACCAAGCTCAAATCGAAGTGAAACTGCTTGAGCTAATGAATAAATATGATCCTGAAGGGAAATGTTATATAGGTAAGTAAAAATTGCATGGTGATGAGGATGGTCAATATAGTTATGTCAGGCAATTTAGGTTGGAAATGAACATTTAATTTATGTAAATTTAATTAATGCAAAGGTAAATAAAAATAACTTCAATGTTTTTTTTCAAAAATGGAAAATGTATAGTGTATAGTACATAATTTCACCAAAATGGAAAATTATGTACTATACATTCTTAGTATAACTTTACAAGTTTCTATCACAAATTTTCATTGGCTATTGCAGCAGTTATTATCCGCTGATAGAAACCTCTGGGATAGAAGTTCCCGTGTTTTTGAAAGAATATTTACAATTTTTCATGAAAAATGTGAAATAAAAATAATTTCTTGGGTTAGAAACTTGTAAATTCACACTAAAACAATTAGAAAAACTCGTTCTCTATGAACGATAGTAGAAAAATCTGCTCGTAGAAAAGTCGGGCTGGTTGTTAGTTATCTACACTATTTAAAAAGCTTCAAACAGTAAGCGGGCGAGGGGTTGTTGCATAACGTATTTCTAGTCTAGGACAATAAATAAGCAAAAGTTATCATAACTAAAGGCCTTAAAAAGTGAGTGTCAACCGTCGTGCATTGCGCGTTTGTGTTTATCTTCCCATACGATAACGAAGGGTTTTGAAGTGCTTCGTTGCCAACTTGATGAAATAAAAATAAAAAACTAACTCGTATAAAAACTAACTAACTAACTAAACTACTAAACTAACTAACTCGTATAAACTAACTCGTATAAATACGCCGGAAATTCACCGAGTCTTCTCAGAAAACCCTATAGAGGCTTTCTTATTCATCCACAATCCAAATACATCGACTCGGAACCTGGTTTTGTTTGAACCTCGTCAATTGGTCTTCCACGCTTCGTGTCAGTCAGGGCTGACATAATTCGAAACGAAAGTCAAGAAAACTTTACGTTTTGTGAAAAATGCCGAAATAATTACTTTCTAAGATATATCTTCTTTCAATTAAAAGACAAAATGAATAATTTATATCCAGGTTTGACAAGGGAATTTCATGCTTCAAAAAATGGCCGACCGAGCGTGCAATGCTTCACGGTTGACAGTCACTGTCAAGTATCTGTCTCAAGTATCCTAGTTTTGGCGGTGGTGCATTCATTGATAACATACATACAGAAACACAAGTTGGAACAATGTAAGGTGTCTTATACAATAAAATACGGTCAGGAATGCTGTAGTTATTAAGCAATTTCGAGATTAACAAACAAGGTATTATAACAAAGTAAATGGTTTGAACGTAGGAGTATCATTAGATGCGTGAAGTTGATCGTCAAGTTTGTTGTAGTCTTGAGAAAGACTATTGTTGGTGACTGACGTTTCGACGGCCTCAGCGGCGGTCAACTTCAGAGTCCAGTAAAGCGTGTTTGTCAGGTTTGCCTATATATACGTCTGTTTGTCAAGTTTGCCTATATATACGTCCACGCATGACGCAACACCCACTCACACTAATTATGACACAAACAAACGATGACGTAATGAACCAGACGTATATATAGGCAAACCTGACAAACACGCTTTACTTGACTCTGAAGATGACCGCCGCTGAGGCCGTCGAAACGTCAGTCACCAATAATAGTCTTTCTCAAGACTACAACAACCTGGACGATCAACTTCACGCATCTAAGGTGTTATAACCTTAGTAATATAACCTATGTATAACCTTAGTAAATAACTTTATTAATCTTAATCACCACACATTCTAATATTTGTGGCAAAACCAAATAAATAAATATAACACATGAATTTACTTCCATCTGTTTATCTTTTTTCCTAGTACACTTAAAGCGAAATTTTGTTTTCCGGAGCCATCTTTGTTTGGTATTTGAACTGTTGTCTTATAACCTGTATGACCTCTTGCGAAACACCAATTTTCGTGGCGTGTCTCTGAATCTGACACGAAAGTTCGCGCAACAGATGTGTACCTCACTGTTGTTCCTCTCTCAGCCGGACCTTGGAGTTATCCATTGTGATCTCAAGCCTGAGAATATTCTGTTGTGTAACCCAAAGAGAAGTGGGATAAAAATTGTGGACTTCGGTAGTTCGTGCCAAATCGGTCAACGGGTAAGTTACTTCAAGTCCAAATGTAGAATCCGTAATTGGGTGGGTTTAGATGTTAACATTTCCATTAATTTCAATGTGTGTGATTGAAAGTTTAAAATCCGCTTTGTACAGTACATGCTTTAGGGTTTGAACCGCGCACTTCAATATATTTATACAATAAATACAGTTAACAGCGAACATTCTATCTGTGTATGGGTGCGGGCAATGTTGCGTCATAGGGGTATGGGGCTAGCCTCCGCTCCCGCAGCTGAGAACGTGATCACTGGACTATTTAAGTGACTGGATAGCGCAAGGCCTATAGCATTGTTCACTTATCAAACAGATCATGCCGAGATTCACCCGCAACAGTATGCAACGCCCCACCCACCCGCACATATCTGCAGGGCCCTATATGGTGGACCATGTCTCCGACAAAAATGTATGGTGCTCCAAACTTTTTTAACTAATAAGAATTTTAAGAACTTTGGAGCCCTATATCTCGGAAACCATACATTTTTGGCTATAAGTTTGTCTTAAAGTCAAATAGGAAACCAGGTCTAAACTACTCACTAATGACTTTTTAGACCAATCCGACACTCCCTTGAGGACTTATAGCATATTGGACAATTTAGCTGATTTTTCTCCTTGAGCTACCCCTAAATATCAATAGTTTTTAATACAATTTTATGCACAGCATTTTAAAATACAATCAAAATACAATAAAATAAGGACCACCCTAGTGTACATTGGTGGAGCTATATTGCTGGTAATGAAGGTAACTCTCCGGCCTGTACATTGTACAGGTGACTTTCAGTGCTGGGGGATGGGAGAAGGGTTACCGCAAGGCGAGATCAGGCGCAAGGTCAAAGCTTGATAACCTTTCGAGTTTCGAGGTATTTGGGTAGATAAACCTGATTCCATCCCCTTCAGCCTGCAATATTCCAAAGCTAATCGTAGATCGGTAGTCGTGTCTTTATTAATGGTTTATATCTAACAATAACTGGTTTATATTGTGAAGGAATAGAGAGTAGTTAATCCTATATAATAATGATAGTAATTTAATGATTTATATTGTACAGATTACATATACGAATGATGAAATGCGCATTACAGATTGTCCTAAAAAATTAAAAATTATTCTGAAACTAACCAAATACAAAATTCCATTATGACTATGACAATTCAATTGTAAGCTAATCTAAAAGGATAACATTTCAGTTGGTGCTTAAAAGTGAGTAGTAGAGTCTATTTGTCTTGGGAGCAGCAGCAACAATGGTGCTAGGCAATGGCTTAAAGGACATTGGCAACATAAATCACAATTTAATAATACAAATAATATGCAAGTAAACAAAACTACTCTTGTACAAAACAACAGCACTAATTTGACCAAAGACAATCCTGTCATCCGCCGTCTTGTTGTGATACTTTGCCTAATTAAATGGAAAGTTGGTGACGGCACACCCGGGATGAAACTACTCTGTGGGTAGCCGCGTTATCGCGGAATGCTTTTTAAAATGGTGTGGTTCAATTGAAAAAGGAAGACATCCACAAAAATTGAGTTTGAAACTTTTGAAATTGAGTTTAAAAAAATTATAAAAATTTCGCTTTACCCGGTTGTCACGTCACACGCATATCGAAAATACATCCAAGCTAGCGCGGACAATAATTCAGGTTTGCAACTTTGACAGTGCAATTAATACGCTTACGAGCATTTTTACAACCTCAAACTGCTATATTCCGGTTATTGAAGTTACGTACTTTGATCGAAAAGGTACTTCTTTTTTGTGGCCAATCTCCTTTAAATATAAATAAGGTAACCTTAAATTGTTACGAAATCTGATTGGTAACCAAAGTTTCCTGTCGTATAAACAACTGTCTTTTGAAAACTTGTTTTATTGGGATGCATGTTGGTTTACTGCAGGGTGCTAGGCGGAAGAATATAAGAAGCTAAAAAGTTTACAAGTATGCATAGAACATTAATTTATACATTGCAAGTTAAATTTTGCCAGTTTTTATTTAATTATTTATACTTTTTCATGAACTAGTTATATTTTCAACAAATTAATATTTCGTCAATATCTGAAAATGAACTTGACTTAATGTTGTCTTTAGGAGGAAATTCCTTGTCTTTGCAGCAGCATAACTGAAATTTCTTTTCATGGCATGTGTTGTAGAGGCTTTGACAACATCAGCATCTGATTATTGTTTCTAAGATTATACATTTCTTGTCTTGCGAAAGTAAACGTTAGAAATATAATCTACAGGGTGTTGGTTTTTCAACCTTTTCATGTATGAAATTGTTTTGGATTCCCTCCTTTTATAGAAAGGTTCCCATCCTAACTTATATTTAACACCACATGGGACCGTGTTTCAGAAGCATCGCCTCTTGCAGCCCTATTTTGTAATTTTTGCAATGAGTTGTACTACAATTTCCCCATACTAATAAAGCACAGTAATTGATATGGGGTAAAATCAGAGTTTGATATATGCAATTTTTGATATGCAATTTTTGATATATGCAAGATTTGGAAGTCCTAATACTGTTAATAGTCGATAAGAAGTTGAATTGATATAGCTGGTCCAGAATGGAAAGCAAATTGGTAAAACGTTGTTGTATAAGCATAAAGCAGAAATATGCAGTCTCTTTTATCTCTTTCCTTCGAGTTTGTTAACACATGTAACGCATAAGACATTTTATGCTTTTCAATGTCTTCTAAATATGATGTGCTTGAACAGCTGTAGGTATAGCTGTTGAATTAAATCTCGCCATTGACGTTCAAGGGCTAGATTTCCACATTTGAGTTGGTTGAGGAGCATTTAATTCACGTAATTATTAACACCTAGCCTAGCCATTAGATGTTCTGGTGATTTTTGAAACACTGAATACAATGCAGTGCTTTGAGGTTCATTCGTTTGTAATTATTACAATTTGCCTCACGAATTCTATCAGTAATTCTCTATTTGTTTTTAAACATATGTGAATGCAATTATATGAGAAAAACGTACAACTAGAGACTTGACTTCGTGCAGAGCTTTGAACGACTGATCAACTGCTTCTTCTCATTTTTAGTTCCTCTTTTTATTTTGTTCTGGTTTTGTGGCAAAACATGGAAGTTGAAGTTTCCTTTTATTGTTCTTGACGAATTTAAATAACGTTTCAAAAGAAAGAAAACAATGACGTCTGAAACACAGCAGGTTGCTGAAAGAGTTCTTTAGAAGCACATGGTCGATAAAGACCCTTTCATGATATGTTCTTTGTCTGACAAGTGCATCAATAGCGTATATATGCAAATGACCTTAAAAAAACCGTTAACTTTGACAAGATGGTGTGTGTTTATATATATGCGTTATTTGTTCACCTTTCGTTCTCGTAAGGTACCTCTCGTGATGAGACGTTTGACGACTTCCGTAAAATAGTGTATTATTAAAAACTGAACGACGAAGCAGCACCTCTAAATTGTGATCTGTTAAAACTAATTTTTGTTTCAGCGTTGATGTTCAAAATGTGAAAATCAGCACTTTAGTAATTTTCATGCTCTTCTAATGCTCCTTGATTCAGGATTTCGTATAATTTAAAGACTCTTGCGGAATTTCTGCCTAAACTGCTTGAGTATTCGCACAATATATATGTAATAATAAGATTAATTTCCAAACAGTGCAGGTCAAACTCATGATGGCCAAACTCATCTCATGATGGCCAGAGAAACTCTAACTAACCGTTGAGCGATCGAGACTGCACAGACGGAGTGGCTTGCGTAAGGAGAAAGTTGTTTCTAATCAGCGAGATAAAGCTGTTTTTCATTATCTTGTATCTTATTCTATTTTATAATAGTAATGTTACGGATACATACGCGGGAAGTTAGGAGATCACGCCAAACCTGCGTGAACCATTTCTTAACTGGTTCGATATTGATATCTCGTTTAAGCGATAGTCTCGATGATTGATATGTCAATAATTATTGGATTTATGATAGATTCTTCATCCGAATCTAGGTAACTCGGTAAAGCATGGATTGTTAAAGTCTTATAGTCGATCCATGCATGGTTAGAGACTAGAGTATGTTACCAGCCACGATACCTGTCTCGAGCTTATTATCTGAACATTTGACCGTCACAAATTTCCCATGTCGTCTGTCAACTGCAAACTCGCACACCACTTATAAACGTCTCTTTAAATCTAGAGGACATGTATCTGCAATAGTTATGTACGTTAATCTAGCTTTTAATTTGGCAGAGATTCGTGGGGATAAGGGAAGGCTTTTATACAAAAATTTAAATATTTTTTATAAAATAAGTGGCATCAAGGCACGCTGTGATTGGTCAATTGTGTTTGCTCTACCTCACCGATCGTATGCGTACTTAAATTAATTCAGAGAATGTTAGTGAGAATTTAGCATTCGATATGAAAATAAGGGTTAATTGGAGTGAAGCTTACGTTACGTTAGCCTTATAATTTATCTCTGTTTATTTTAGATTTATCATTATATACAAAGTCGTTTTTATCGTTCACCTGAGGTTCTCCTTGGAGTGCCCTATGACATGGCAATTGATATGTGGAGTCTGGGCTGTATTCTTGTAGAAATGCACACTGGAGAACCAATGTTCAGTGGAGCAAACGAGGTAAGAAACCGCAGACTACGAAATTATTCCGAGTAGACTCATTAACTCGTCTGCCCAAAGTTCAAGATACGCGTTTTCATCCGATGTTTTCATGCGCTCCGAGGATACTCAGTAGAATTTGAACACTGGTATATGGAATCTAACCCCTTTACAAAACAAGGATAGCCGTTAACCTGTGAGGTCCGTGAGGTAATCGTAGACAATTGACTTGAAGATTCAAGACCATTCGAAATAGCCAAGCGATTGAATTTGAAGATAAAGACGGTTGTAAATATTGTTGATCGGTTCTTACAGACAGGAAGAATCAAGCCGGGAGTAGGTGGAAACAGGTCAGAAAAAGCAAGAATTATACACAGAGTTTTGTAAACGTGAAAGACCTATAGTATTCTTGCTGAGGAGATACAAAAACAGTTAATTGAAAATAAGGTTCTGCTACCAACTAACGTCCGTCGCAAACCTCGATATTCGCGCATTGACGACGGATTTAGGCAACTCCATATACAGCACCTGTGATCAAAGGAATATAACACTTCTTTGACGAGAGTTCTGTATTAAATTAAAACAACGGGAAATAGAACATATATATAGTCACGCTGCTGTAGGCCGAAGCGCAGTTTTGAAATTCAGCGTTATGCATTAAATGCAACTTACAATGTTTTGGAAGTTAGCCACGTCAACATAATACCAAGACCTTGGAACTTTGGACGGACGAGTTTACGAACATTCACTTAAAGTTCCCAATTTGATTGGATAATTGGCAACGTAGTTGCGTAATTCATAATGTAGTGCCCAATTTCCCAACGAACTTCCTAACGCACCGCAGAAAAGTATGAAAACAACCCAAAACATCACTTTGGTGATTGTATTGATTGTAAAAACTCGTTGCAATCTACGCATGTTTAGATTTAATTACAGAGCGCCTGCTTATATAGCCGGGCCACTTTTGTAAAAGGGGAAAAGACTACAGCGTTTTATCAAACAGAAAAACTTGAAAGGTTAATGAATAAAATGAAAAGTTAATGAAAAGTTAATGAAAAGTTAATGAATAAAATGCGTTAAAACATGTTGTGCATGTCGTTTTGCTGTATACCAGCACAGTGATTTATGAGATGAATGTACTGAACCTGTTTAGAGAAGCACTTCTCGAATATCTGGCGATGGTTGCCGAGTAAGACGTAGCGCTGACTATGACTACCGCATGACTACCGCTTGCGGTAGCCACAAAAATAAGTTAAATGTTTTGTTGTTTTCTCGGAAAACTCCTCAGGGGCAGTACTTTCCTTGCGATAGTAACTCCTAGTATAAATATACTGTGTAAAGAATTGCAACCAGATTTTGGTATTGTCCTTGTTTGGGACATTATTGGATGTGGAAATAGTGCTTAACCGCTATTGATTAGGTACCGCTATTGATTAAGTGCCGCTATTGATTAAGTGCCGCTCTTGATTAAGTGCCGCTATTGATTAAGTGGCGCTCTTGATTAAGTGGCGCTCTTGATTAAATGGCGCTATTGATTAAATGGCGCTATTGATTAAGTGCCGCTATTGATTAAGTGCCGTTCTTGATTAAGTGCCGCTATTGATTTTAGGAAATTTGTGAAAAATAAAAGTGAGAAAAAATCGCGGATTTCGCGCGCGCAAAATTACGTTTATTCAAAATTTGACAGAGATTCAAAAAATCTCATCGAATCAAAATTCTACCAAGAAGGTGCACAAAATGATGAAATATGAAAATCCGTCAAGATGTAAAAAAAATGTATTTCTGGAGGATATAAGGCTTATAAGCTAAAACCCTAAATTATACTTTGATAGTTAACGTATCTTCAATATTTATTCACGATTTTTAACACCAATCAAAAAAATCAAGAAATTTCAGAGCGGTAGTTACAATGGTTATTAAAATGTAAACATTTAAAGTCGGTGCGGGCACTTTACGCCCCCCCCCCCCCCGGTCTTGATAGGGTTAAGATGGTGACTTGTACATTTAACCACAATTCATTGCGCGCATGTAAGTCGCCTTTCTAAAAATTTGAAAAATATGGACATTGCGACACTGATGGGAATTTGCTCAGAGGGTGAAGGGACACCATGCTAACATGAATCTTTTTAAAGTAAATAGTTTGAACCTAGGAGTATCATTAGATGTGTCAAATTGATCGTCCAGGTTGTTGTAGCCTTGAGAAAGACTATTGTTGGTGACTTGTTGTTGAGAAAGACTATTGTTGGTAGTCACCTTTCTCAAGACTGCAACAACCTGAACGATCAACTTCACACATCTAAGAATCTTTTTGAGTATTGCTACCAACAAGTTACATTATTTCTTATAAAATTAAAATAATACATACCTTGCATCAACGTTTCATTTCAGTTTGATCAGATGCAAAGAATTGTGGAGGTTCTTGGTATTCCTCCGCGCCACATTCTCGACAACGCTCCCAAAACAAGAGGATATTTTGATCGACTTCCTGACGGCAGTTACGTGCCAAGAAAAACCAGTAAAGATGGCAAAGTTAAGAAAGTCAGTATCAGTATAATATAAAGTTAAACCTATTTAAAGCGGTCACCGGTAGAAAATTTCGTAACTTTCAAGTTAACCCCAAGTACGATATTACTGATAAATGAACAGTTGAATGCCAAAATATTTTATGATTTGAGCTTTGCATCGATGTTCTATAAAGGTTTGTTCATCTGAAATACCTGACGACAAATCAGTTATCATTTCGGATACAACATTCTGCTGCTAGAGAAATCTGACATCAAAATTCGTTGATGATATACTAGAGATTTTATCAAGTTTTTCACCCAAATCCTCAACCAGTCTATCCCACGGAAAGCACAGAAACTCATTAGTATAGTATATTAGTATTCCCACTCATTAGTATTTCGTACAAACAAACCTTTTTATAAAATAACAAATTAAAAACGCACGCGCTGATAAAACTCGATGGAAAACATGGATTTTTCCCGCCATTTTTATAAAATGGACTGTAAGACGAACCTTTGCTCACAAACAGCTAAAATGTCGGTAAATATGTTCTGTGAAAAACGAGAAGATTGGATGCTTTTCTTCACAGTTACGAGCGTTTATGTTCATTTGAGCAGCCGACGACGCTGTCTAGCGTGAGTAAGGAGAATGTATATTTTCATCATTTTAATAAAAGTCTTATTACTTATTTCCTCAGTGTTATTTTATAAACGAAATAGAAAACATCCTTCCGTGTTCCCATTAAACAATAGAATACGTTTGCTCGGGTATCTATAACGTTATCGAAACCCGAGTGACGTAATAAAAACACGAGAGAAGTGTAGGGAGAAGCACGAGCCGCCGAGGCGAGTGCTTTCCCAACTTCTCGAGTGTTTTTGTTTCGATCACATTATAGAGACCGAAGCAAACGTATTCTATTATTTTTATAAAATAATTTAGAAACAATTTCTTATACTTTGGATAATTACAATGGATGGATGGATAAACTTTATTTAAACACGGTGTATAATTACAATATATAACGCTTTTGATTTAATTCAAATTCTCATTAGTTACTGACGTCATTCTGGTCTCCGTAGCATAGCATATCAAAGCTCAAATAATAACAGTATAACATATTTTGGCGTTCAACTATTCACTTCATGTCAGGGTTCTATCTAGGATTTTTCGTTTGGGGGAGAAGCAAGGACGTAGCCAGGATTCGGAAAGGGCGGAGCGAGCATCAAAGGCGCGAGGATCTAGGTGGGTCCAGGAGCATGCCACCCAGAAAATTTTGAAATCTAGAGTCTCTGAAATGCCATTTCCTGCATTTTTGGGGAAGATTTTACACAATTCTGAAGGTTTGGAAAAGTCATATAAAATACTAAAAAACAACTTTTTTACTTTTTTTCTTGGTTTTCTGGTTACGAATTTGTCCATGATACTGTCGATATTCAGCTCATATTGGACACACCCAGCGTGCGGCCAGCACGGATTATGGCACTAGTTCATGTTCCTTGTCATAGTGTCTTGAACTGACTGGGAATACTTCTATTTTGGGGGGAAGTAGTGCTGTGCGCCGGAGCGCTGCCGGAGCTCCGGCGTTTTTTGTGCAGACAGGCCGGAGTTGGGTTGTGTTCTTCCCGCTCCGGCTGGAAAATCAGAATGACAAAAAATATGACAATTTCGACGAAGCTTTGTTCACAAATAATGGCAACACTGAATTTGCAGAATGTGCATATGATCTGAAGTCTTGTCTGTTGAGTCAAACCATTTCAGCTACCGCAAACAGCCAAATTAACAGAGACGGCAAAGTTAATACTCAGGAATTATTGGATTATTGATATCGCCACAAAAACGAATGGCCTGCTTTGACGCGCGTCTAGCTCTCTCGTATCTTTCTTGTCCACCATGACACCATCCTCTGTCACTACTTAGTGATCTTATCGTTGACGGGGAACATCGTCTCAAAGAAGCGTTGCGCACTCCTTCCAGGCAACATTGGTCGCTTAGCGTTCATTAAATTTAATTATAAGAAGTTTCAAAAACCCTTGGCAATTTACACTGTCTTGTATTTCGTTATTTGTATTTTGTAGTAGCATAACTTATTCGGTTCTATAAAGTTTTCCTCATTTCTAGCATTCCTAGTTGTAGCATTGCATTTGCTTGAGTTGAGTCGCTTGCACGGGCTTTCGGTTATACTTTAATTACGGCTTTCACCGGAAGTAGACCCTGGGGACAAATTTGAGGCGAATAAATCCGGTTTTTATCGGGTTGGACTTTATCCCCAGCAAGCCGGAGCCGGATATCAGAACTGTAAAGCGGCCGGAGCCGGAGCTGAAAAACCGGAGTTTGCACACCTCTAGGGGGAAGCTGGGCTGTTTGAGGGAAGCTTCCACCCCTCAAACCCCCTAGATAGAACCCTGCATGTAGAAACTATATCAGTAATATCGTATTCGAGGTTATGTATAGTTTAAAACATGAGCAGCAGTGTTTTATCAAGGTGATAGCCCAGTGTTTTAGGCCCGATAAAACACGTGCTGCGAGTGTTTTGAACGGCTTCAAAAACGACTGTTCTCGGGATTTGTGGTGAAGGAAAATTTGTGGTGGTGCCAAAAGTGGTGGTAATGCCGGGATAATATTCTGGGTATATCATAGGTAATATTTGGCATTTCACTATATATACAGAACTCGTGACTAGGCTCTCGGCAACGGCTTCCGTAGCTCAGTGGTCAGAGCACTGCACTAGCATCGCAGAGTCGCGGGTTCAATTCCAGCCGGAAGGCCTTGAAGTTGCATTTTTCGCAACTGGTCCCGGTTTGGTCTTAAAATGTATGTATTCCAACACTCGAAATTTCCTTCACCACAAATCCCGAGAACATGTAGTTTAATCGAGTGAAATGCCAAATATTACCTACATTCGAACCATTTTCGCTGAGAAAATCGAAGGAAAAGTTTATGAAATCATAACGAATCTTCACCACATATAAAGAATATATGAATTATTCAGTTTTTGAAAGGCACTTTACCTTTATTAAATGGTCACCTCTATTAAGCGGACACTGTTACCTTTATAGAGTTTCAAAGTTAATATTTCATTGTTTTGAACCTATCTTAAACGGTCACCAGAAAATTACCACAAGTATCAAAATATGGCGAATGCTATTTTATATATATAATCTAGCAACTTATCGATCAGTCTTTATTAACGTACTTCGCCATTTCTGTTACTAATGATTGACAATCACCAGTCTACTTTCCCGAAAAATCAAAACAAGCGCGAAACGTGGGTTTTATATGCTTAATTGTTCCCTGGCATTCTTTTTAATGACAGATAAGCCGTGGGGTTTGTTTTGTATCGTACCTGCTTTAAGCGGTCAATATTATATATGTATTAATCGGTACTTCCACAATCCCCAAGGGTGACCGCATAATACAGTCATAATACATAATACAGTCATAATACATAATACAGTTTGACTGTGAGTTATTTGCCTGTTGGGATGACCGTATATAAAACTATTAGAAAATTATTAAATAGTAAATCTGTTGCACGAATCTGTATAATTTTATCTATTTCCCTAGGATTATGCCGTACCTGGCTCTCGAAAGTTGCACAACATTCTTGGATGTGATTCGGGTGGACCAGGTGGACGTCGTGCGGGCGATCAAGGCCACAGCTATAAGGATTACTTGAAATTCCGAGACTTGATACTACAAATGTTGGAGTACGATCCGAAAGTGCGAATTAAACCGTACAATGCTTTGCAACATTGCTTTTTTAAGAGGACTGTAGATGAAACAACAAATACAACGCCCAACTCTCCGGCTATTTCACCAACAGCTAGCAGCCCCAGAATACCTGGATCGTATGGTACATCAAGTTCTGGAGTATTTGCCACTGGTAGTAATACAACTGTGAGCGATGAGCCTAGTCGAGAGGCAGCTATGGACTGTGATAGTCCTTCAGGAAGGATAAACTCTACTTGGAGTAATAGTATTATAGGTTCTCAAACAATGGACACTCCTAGTGGTAATGTTTTACGAACTTCAACTAAATCGACCAGTCGCCAACCGTCGATGTTGGTAAACACTAAGAATTCTTCACATAGAACAACACATGTTAGTGACTCCATACGAAGCAGTAAAACGAAACAAGCCTTAAACACTGAACGCTATATGGCATCAGAAAATTTGCTAACCCAAACTTCTATGGCAGTCGACCAAGCAAGTACGAACTCTGAACAAACGCAGACGATCGGTAATCAAGGCTCTGCGACGTACGGCAAGTTGCCTTATTCGGAACCAACAATTAGTAATTCTAAAGGTTTGAAAATGAAACATGATGCAAATCGGACAGAGTCGCCAATGGTAGATGTTTGCGTTCAGCCGAGCCCTGTTGTAAGTAACTAGTCAAGAAGACCATCGGCTCTTCCAGGAACACGACGTTATGCGGAGTCATTCATAGGAAAGCTATCGTTTAGATGGATAGCAGTAACAAGTCATGGAGTTCCTCCGTGTCATGGAGTTCCCTCGTGTCATGGAGTTAGTTCCCTCGTGTCATGGAGTATCCTCGTGTCATAGAGTTCCCTCGTGTCATGGAGTTCTCTCATGCAGTCAAAGATAGTTCTGCTCGAGGATTCTAGCTATATGGTAATTGCTAGAAAGTTTACTTTAAAAATAAGGTTTCCATCTAACCCTCAGTCACCCCGCGGAAACCTTAAAAGTTAAGTATACTTTCTAGCGATCACCTTGTAGCTATTGTAGAAACGAAATATCAGGAGACAGCTGGAACATGAAATGTTTCCAGTTTGTAACTTTGTATGGTCACAAAATTCGAGGTATAACAAGTTTACCCGTTTCATTTTTGGGTACAACTGTATATTAATATACTGTGACGTGGAACTGGAGTTGACATTGTGCGTTGTTTTATCGTTGCAATTGTCTACAGAAGACCAAACATGGATATCGCTGGATTAAGGACATGTGTTTACACACTATGATTAATTTGGCAGATTAATCATCCTGCGGTATGTTATTTACTGACCAGGGCTTGGCTGTGGGAAAACTCATTAGCATTTTATAGCATTTTTAAATAACATTTTGCATTTTATTTCAATACTAATTTATCTGACTGATTTAGCCGAAACGTTCCTGGACAAAACGTTTCCGAATTAATACAATAACCATAAAAGAAATATTTCAAGGACGTTTTGCACCATTTGCTTGCTAATGCTTCTTGTTACTCTAGTGAGTAAATCACATACTTCCGGGTCATTAATTGGCACGGTTAATGGCAGTGTTTAAACGTGGTATAGCCTCTCCACTTCTCTGCTGCTTCTCCAAAAGATCTCTGGCTATTGTTAAACGCTATATTCATGTATCTCTCCCGTACGTTTCTTCTTGAGACGACTTGAAAGCTTGGGATGAAGAAAGTGCACAACCATGAATTTTGAAACCCTGAATTTTCAAACGTAGATCTTGGTTGTTTTTTGAAAGAGAGAAAAACTCCGATGAATTAAAACAATTTTAATGTTAGTTATAGTAGTTCTCATGAAAGTTTTCTCTTTCTAAAGATGTATTTATATTTAGTTTTGCACCAAATTGATATTTCTTTGCATTGGCCAAAAATAAACATTGGTATATCTTTGGTTGCATTGTTTGGTAAACTTTCTCAATTGAACACATCCCTAACGCGAGAATAAATTTTTACAATCTTACTGAAAAAACAAAAACAATTAAAGCTATAAAATGCTCTGTTATTTTAACGGTTATACAGGTAGTGGATGTTAATTGGTACGTTAATGCGACCGACAACCTTGACGGCGACATCGTTGAAAGCAAAATAATTATTCATGCGAAACATAGAATTAATAATTCTTATAGTTAAGCGAAAGCGGAGCCCTTCATCAGAGTAAAACGTCTTACTTTCGATTTACTTTGATGAAGGGCTCCGCTCGAAAAGAGCATAGATAATGGAAGTAAACACTCAACCTAAATTTGTGTCTATTTGAAAGATGCACGAATATATCGTGTTTAATGTGCGCAACATTAAATCGCGCGAACTTAAAGTGCCTATGAACTGAAAATTTACCAGCGTTTTTATGATTGTGTTTGCAAGAACAGTTAAAATAATGAAGAATGGCTTTTACAGTTCTTTCATTTCAACCTCGTTCCCAGGACATTTTGCCTCCACGGCGGAAGATCGGCGAAAATGGGCCTGGGATCGGCTGGTCCATTCTATAATCCGATTGGCTTGTAATAAAACTCAATGGCTGAATTAGCCAAGTATAATTTATTCATCTAAATCTGAATGCTGTCTTCAAATTTTACAGCAAATTAGAAGTGATAGCTTTCGCTAAATTGGATATATGCTTCTTCATTCCCTTTGTAAGAGATAACCATGGATGTATGGTGGATTATTAAGCTTGTTAGCTGCTTTTATGCCTACGAATGCTGACATGAACAACTCTGAAGAGCATTGAATATTTCTCAATTATTCAGGTCAACAAAGTAGACAAAGGCAATGGAACAAAGACCACAAACATATCTAAACACCCCGAAATTCTGGGTGTCATGTGACCAGCCGATCCCAGGGCCATCGCAGGGCATTGAATTATGACGTCATAAGTATGTCAGCAAAAATGAAAATCATCGATATGACAAAATTGACTCAAACTTTGTAGACTAGTCAACAAAACTAAACATTGATATAGTTTAGATATGGTTTCCATGGGAACAAACTAGTTTACAGGCTTCTTTTATTTAAACATGGATTTTTCCGTTTTTGTTCATTGCAGTTGAATGTTTTTTTGTTTTAAACTTTCCTGTTGCATTGAAAATTGCACAGAAACGATGCCAACTTGTTAAGGTGGTCTTGGACAAAAATCAAATTTTCAAAACTACCAAAAAATGTTATTCGTGCAGTGAAAACAGGGGTAACACGATGGAAAACAATAGAATGGAATACAATAGACAATACAAAGTTACTCAAAACGTTAAACTCGAATTTATTAAACCGTTATTTTACTAGACATGGGACACTGCTACATTCAATATTAGTCGTATAGACATCAATTTTTCAGAATTTGATCATTGTAAATAGATCTCAAACGTAAACCTCAAACATACATGGTAAATATATGTTTTAGAAAATTCATTTTTCTAGACTTTATCCGAATTTTGGCATTGTTACAAACAAATTAAATTTTTGAGATAAATATATATAAATTTCTAATTGTTTGCTCTTGCTATTCTGCTCCGAACAAGTGCCCTTTATTACTCTGTTGGGGGTTGTTTCTAGGTTACCATGGTAACAGCACATGAAATTGACTCATTTAGTATTCCTAGCATTTCCATCCAAAATATGTTTGAAAATACAAGCATTAACGAATCTTATTATTTTTGTCCAAGACCACCTTAATTGGACCTGTAAACTAATCTGTTTCCATGGCAACCATATCCAAACCATAAAAATGTTTAGTTTTGTTGACTGAGTAAGTCTACAAAGTTTGAGTCAATCTAGTTAAATCAATCCAACGATATCGATGATTTCCAGTTTTGTTACAGTTACAATGCCGTGACATACTTGTGACATAGTTCAAATTACATAAAACGTAATTTAAGAACGGGACGACAAATGACAGAACTGTAAAATCCATTCTTCATTATTTTAACTGCTCTTGCAAATACAATCATAAAAAACTGGGGTAAATTTTCATTGCATAGGCCAAGACAGGAGAACTTGTCAAGACATGACAAGACAAGACAACTTGTCAAGACAAAATGAGTACCAAGTGACTTAAAATAGATGTAAGGTACACTGCCTTAATGAATGTCGGAGATTGGAGTAGACTGAGCATTTGGGCTTCACTGTTAAAAACTACGAATAAACATTTAAAAATAAATAAGTTTTTAATATATGCAATATAGAAATCTTTAACGCAATTGACAGCAACTGGAAATCATGCGATGCCTGCCTTGGTACCATGTTTGTTTATATTTACTTCTTTCTCCCACATATCAGCCAAACAGTCAGCTAACTGGAAATGAAGTTGTTGGCATCTACAAGGAACAAGTTATTATGTCATATGTGCCACTAATCCCCCCCAAAAATGAGCAAAAACTGTTCTTCGATTTTCTATGCACTGGTAAAGTTGGTAAAATTCATTTTAAAGAAAGAGCTTTTAAATACTTTCACCATGCATGCACTTAAAGTTATCTTAATTACCCGAGGTGTATAAGACACTGACAGTGTTTTTATACGCATCCGTGGCGGAAATTGTGAAGGGGGGGCGACCGCCCCACCACCTTTCGTCAAATTGCTAATTTGTCGTAAATTTTCACTTGTTGTCGGAATTTCGGATATACTTAAGGAATATATTGAAAATGGGAAAAATGTTACAGAAGCAACTTATAAATATCTTGTTTGCAATACCGCAGCCATCATCGTACCCATCCAAGGATGGGTCCACACACGGCAGATATTTGCGGCTGAGTTCGAACATGCAAAATGAGGAGCCATCATTAAACCAGCTATTGTGGTCTAGTGGTAAAATGCTGTCTTTGCAATAATACCAGCAAATGGTAAGACTTTCGGGTCTTACCAAATCAATAAACGTTGAAATAGGTGGGGCAAAGCCTCTTAAATTTCCGACAAGTTTATTGGCTAGGTTGCGTTTTCTTTATACACACTGTACAACTCAAGTCGAAAAGATTCAGATGGTTTCTCGTTTATGAAGTACAGGAAATAGAAAAGCTGTATGATTCATATGAGCGAGTTCTTATAAACATGTCGTTAAACAGACTTGCACACAAATCGGTTTTTCCCACTAAACTTTATACTGAATTGAGCTCTAAAGGGGGCTAACAGAGTGGCGTTTATTTCAAAATTTAACATTCAATGTTAAAAACAAAAAATATTCAAGACGGTAAGACGTTAGCGGGGCATGTTTCAATATGACTTTCAAGACTGGGCACAACATTTCTTAGTGCTTCAAAAGGAAATGCCGTTGAGCAGAGCGGTAGAAGTTTGCGGGAAAAGGAAGCGAGAAGTTGATAGTACTACAGGTATCTATCTACCTGACCAAGGACAAGTCAAAAGCCTGTGCGACGATTCTGGAAGAACTGATACGCATCAAAGGCAAGTATACTAATTTTGACATTGAGCACGAACAGTCTTTAAAAGATAACGTAAAAAATAAAGCGTTGAATATTCCTTTTGACGTTTTGTGTTCACAGTTCCGCCTGGGCCGCATTTAGTCTTACGGTACATATTTATCTGAAGAGAGGTGGGGGGGGGGGGGGGTAGGGGGCGTTCATTTGATAGTGGGCGTCTATTGGAATAAACACGGTGTTAATCACTTGTAACACGTATCGCGATTCACGCAAAACGCAATATTTACCGCACCTTCTCGCATCAATGCGCGTGGTTCGCGCGGGATTTTTGATAGGAGTGTTATCCCTGGCGATAATTAATCCTGCGAGAACCACGCCCATTCGCGCGCGAAGGTGCGGTAAAATCTTGCGTTTTGCGGGAATCGCGATACGTGTATATGATTCCCTGTTGACGTCACACAGCCATCTCAACCTACTCCACCAAATGCGCCGTCATGGAAATCACTTTCCCCTGTCCGAACTCTTCTAAAGGGGATTTTACCGATTTCATTTACTTCTGTTGCATTCGTCCCCAATTACCTTCTAGGTTTTGAAATCGGGGGTCATTAGCACTTTAAAAATAGTGAACAGTGTAGATAGGATATTATCATACAGAAGCACTAGTAAAGGGTTAACTCTGAAATCGTGCTAACAGATTATGAATGTTTCGAGTAAGGGTCCTTCACAGAAGAAGGAAGCAAGCAAGGAATTAATAAACATGTATCTACAGCGTTTAATATCAGTTGCTTGTACCTGTAGGTATATAAATCAAGATGATCAAGGGTGGTGATGAATGTTTCCATCCAGACAAGGTTAGTGCTGGTGTCTGTCATTATTACATAGTCATCATTGCGTAATGTATCTTGAAAAGCACGACACATGTCTTTAAAATCAGCAAACTGGCTCGATTTCTAAGTATGAAAAACAATTTACTTCTGCTAATCATTCTGCTAATCAATTACTTCTGCTAATCATTCTGCTAATCAATTACTTCTGCTAATCACAAGATTACTTCTGGCATTCTGAAGTGAACACATGTTATAATTGCAAAACAAAACTGCAACTCCATTTGCAATAGAAACCTTTTAACGGCTTCTCTTACACAATAGAATTCTTAATCCAAAACAAAAAGAATGATTTTAGTCTCAATGGTATCCCAACGAAATCTACAACTCCTTGTTCTGTACACTGAACACAACTCAGAGCTGCCTCGTCCAGGCGTCTCACAAAGGGGGCTGATATGGGGGGGGGAGGGCAAGGGGCGGGGCAGGGCGATGGGAAGGAGGCAAAGTGCCCCTTTGCGTTGCCCCGTCCCTTGCTCCTCCATATCAGCCCCCTTTGCGAGACGCCTGGGTACGAGGCGGAC
>JAYKKM010000147.1:1745000-1800000 GCA_035772405.1 Chrysogorgia sp. JL179-B06
ACGCCACCAAGCCTCGCTTGATAGTGAAGTAGGTTATAATTCTGGATATAATGTGAAAAGAGAAATAAAAGAACTTCAATGTATATTAATGGCGACGTTTCAGACGATGTGTCGTTCTTCTATTTATTCTTAATTAGGTTATTCTGACACTCATGTGGAGAAATAGTGAACACGTCCGCGTAGTAGTATGTAAACCCTATAGAGATACGAATTCGTTTCGATATTGCAATTTTCATGTACGAAGTGAGCTGAAGAAAACCTAACATGAAATATCATTAACTTCATTTGTCTTCTGAATCTCAAGGGATTGCTTGCAAACCATCTAGACCGCCATACACTCAGTCAATCAATTCCAGTTAATGTCCCCAGCGGGCCATACACTCAAAATGTTCAACCTGTTCTTTCTTCCTTTGGCAATGAACTCTCATAAATAATTTACACTAACTACTGGCACAAAGAATTTCCAATTCGGTATTGCAAAGTGATTTTGTCAATCCATGTAGTTATTATTATTATTATGAATAGTTCAGGAACGGAGATAATTCAACGATTAGATGTTAATGATTGACAAGTACCTCAGAACATAAATATTTAGCTCCTCCAACTTATGTCCAATTGTTTCAATAATTGTTTCAATAATTACTAAAATTTAAATATTCATATTTTTGGACTACTAAATGGCGCAAAGTTAAAATTTCTCTCACCATGATTATAATTCCAATAAAGAGATTTGTAAAAATAAAATGTCCCAGGAAGATGAATGAAATTGTGTACCACTGGCTGTATGGACGAGATGCTAAGTCCTTTTGTATATCAGTCCAACCATCAACCTATGTATCAATACAAAGCAAAATAAAGCTCAATACACACAAGTAATTTTCCCTTTACAAGCTAATTTATTTGCATTCTCGCCAAACTCTGTGCACAGCTGTTATGGAAAAACCATGGAGATATTTAAGTTTTCTCCTATTAAATTTTTAGACTATTAGTTATTTACCGATTTCGAGGTCCGCGGTGTAAAAAATATTTTCTCAAGGTTTTAGAAATAGGGTCAAGGGTCATTTGTAAGATCATAGACAAATATGTTTATATATAATGGGCCAACCAAATTAAAACGGTAAATAACATATTTATTTTTAGCAAAGGCTAGAAGCGAGTTACGTTCTGTGAAGTTGCATTGTTTCAAAAAGAAAAGGCAAAAAATAAAAATGGTTTATTTTTTGTAAAATTTATAACTAAAATTCTGGATTAATTTATCAGTTATAGTGGTCTATTTTTTCTGGGGGCATCATTATACACGCATACTTTATCTTTTTGAATTCTATTCAATTTTACTCATTGTTCTGAATTTTTGTAATTTTTCAATATAATTCAAAAGAATGAAGTTGAGCCCATGTATGTATGTATATACGTTGTGGTATTTTATGCAATTGTCTATGTTGTCGAATGTGTAATTGCAACACGAAAAATAGACCAAGCATCTCATCTGTTACTATGGTTTCCATCAAACCATTTGGTTTCAATCGACGTTTGAACGAAGCGATTACTTCAAACATTTCCCAACGTTACTATTAGAGGCCGCTGACTAATACGTTATCTATAAAAGAAAAGTCGGAGGTATTCTGAAATCACATGCCCAGAATTTGTTCACGCGAATTATTAACCTAATCTGGTTTGAACAGCCACGGCAAGTTAGTAAAACTACTAACGAATTTACATGTGAAAGTACAGTCAAATGTCTGGGGGGCTAAAAACACCCAGATGGTAAAAGTAGGCTATGAAAAGCCATAGATAATGGCAGTGAAACTGGTTTGCGCAACTTGCTATGGTAATTATACGATTAAGCGTCTAAAATTTTAAGTTTCCCATACAGTTCCCCTGACATTATCCATGGAAAAGCGTAGCCTGTCGTGCAAACTCTACTGACTAAAAAGTGCTGATGCAGCTGACTAAAATAAATTTGGTAGCCCTGTTGTGCAGGGGCGGATTGCAGGCCATATGGAGCGTCGGTCGATATGAATTTGGCTGAGAGGTTCAGAGTGAAAAAATATAAAAATTAAACTAGCTAGACTGCTTGCGCCCTTGGATGACATTTCATGCACAGTCCGCTGCTGCTGTTGTTCCCAGTCCTTCAACCGTAAATAAAATTGTTTTCTTACTGTAACGTAGGTAAAGAGGGTAAGCATGGCAGCACTCAGGTTGGAAAAGTTTTTACTTTTCGTTCCTGTCTCGTCATCATAACCAAACATGTAGTACCTATACAATGAAATAAATTAATTAAAATTTTTGAAAATTTGTCATGTTGATTTATACAACCTCTCTCGGAACCGTTGCTTTATTTCAGACCAATAGGCAATATATAAGACACAAACAACTCATGAATACAAAACCACACGTCGCACTTTTTATACAGTAAACTCTATATTTATTTAATCACTAACCCAACAACTGCAAAGAATCCCATGCACATTGATAGAAGTGCTACAACATTGAGCACGGAGTTGCGCAGAGTCTCAATGAGTGCTGTCACTAGAACTTGTAAACCTTCAATAAACGATATTGTCCTCAACGTTCTTGCAGCTGTTGATATAAAATAAAAATAAATCAAAACAATGCAGCAAGATTTACATTAAAAATATACAGGAACCAAAAGCCTATAAAAATTATAAAAATTAAAAATAAAAATTAAAAATTAAATTAAATTAAAAATTAAAATTACAATTAAAATTAAAATTAAAATTTAATTAAAAATTAAATTAAAAATTAAAATTAAAAATTTAATAAAAATTAAAAAGTTATAAAAATGACACCGTTAATGTGTTAGCTGGGAAATTGCTCGCACTGTTGCACGTGTTACTACCTTAAGATGGCTCGATAGTCTAAATCATGAGAAATTGCATTTTCCAGCATAAAAATGTTTGTAATGTAGATCTGAGCTTCATCGTGGTTCATTCCATAGCTCTATTGGGCCTATTGGTGGTCTTGTCAGTTTACTGAAACGTTTTATACCCTCAACGCTTACCTGAGTGGAGAAATCGTGTTTCCAATAAATCCAGAAAACTAATTTGCATAAAATCTGCTGATTATCATAAACACAATTTCTCTAGATGTATAAATGCTACAAGTGTGAAACGTTTCAATAATCAAGACCACCGCTAGAGCTATGCAATGAACCAAACTAAAGCTCAGATCTGCATTACAAAACGTTTTATGGAGAAAAATGCAATTTCTCATGATTTAGACTATCGAGCCACCTTAACCTTGTTCGTTGCAGGTTCGTATGCAACAGAATGTTACGAAGTCACAAAGTTTGCACTGGCCGCAAGTTGCAACGCGCGAGGAAATTTCTTACACACAGGTTGTACGAAGGGTAATAATACGTGTAACTTCACGCTGCAACTCGCAACGCAACAATATTGCGAGACAAGTTGCAGAAATGTGTAGATTATTATATGGCTTGGCTAGTGAGCGGTCTTAACGCAGCTTTTCTGCAATCAGATTGGTTCCTGAGCGATCTTTACAAACCCTTCTCAAACTCATTAATAATTCATGAATTATCATAGCCAATCCATGAACGTATACTACATCACATGCATGAGTTTTGATACCCAATGAAAACCTGTAGGAAATTTCCTAGTGAACTGGATCACATTTCTTAATCTACATATTAAAATAAAATCTCTATGGGAGCAAATCGCTAAAGGAATACTCGTTTGAGAAGCTAGATCAAACACTCGTTTGTCGTGTTTCATCAGGGGTACGCCCTCGGTTTTCATTTGTTTTCTCGTGTTTGGAACCCCTGATGAAACACTCAAACTCGTGTTTGATCTATTACTTCTCAAACCATTAACAATTCATGAGTCAATTAGCCAATGAAATCACTTTATTTTATCACATGACTGAGGCTGGACACCACAGAAATTAGATCAAACCCGGTTTTGATCTAATTGCTGAGATCTTAATTAATAATTCATTTTTTGAAGAACGAAACGACCTGCCTCCGTCTTCGCTCACCTCAACTGAGCAGAGTCTGTTAATTTTCTGAATACATTTTACACACCCTCGTGAGTTCAGTCCCATGAGGGTTTGTTCTCAAATGCGTTTTAAGTAACATGCAATTAAATCCGTGTTCGATTGAAAAGCCATATAAACAACTTGTTTATCGTGTTTCATCAGGGGTCCAAACACTCGAAAACAATAAAAACACTCGCGCTTCGCGCTCGTGTTTTCATCACGTTTTCTCGTGTTTGGATCCGCTGATGAAACACTCAAACTCGTTGTTCATATATTACGTAAAGACCGGTCATTACAAAACAACTGAAAAGTTTTAAAAAATTACGAAAGAAAGGATGAAATGTAAGACATTTAAAAGAGCCATATAATAAAAACCTTATTAACCTCGTTTGGTCAGTCTTCCTGCCCTTGGTGGCGTTTTGTACAGATCTCGCTCTTTCATCGCTCGGTCTGTACTGAAAGACCGCGGGCAGGATAATTTTGGCGTAAAGACCTCCCGCTCGGTCAATACGTTTTTAATAATAAACACTTATTATATCACCATTTGTTCAGTTTCCTTTGTTCTCTATCAGTTATCTTTGTTATCTCTGAGTGATATCAACCTCAAAGCTATTCATGAGGTTGATAAGTAGTTATCAACCTCATTACATATAAATACTAAACTTCACCAATGGTGATATAAGGCCGTTGTATACCTTAGACCTCGGTGTTTAAGCGATATATCAATCCTGGGCTTCGCCCTCGGTATATAACCTATACATAACTGGTCCCGCAGCAGCAGGAAACCGAGTGAGATTTATTTCCCACTAGGAATCTGAATGTTTCCGGAGAGAATTAAGAATCACTGCTTTCCCGAGGGAGCAATATTCAAGTTGTCTGTGGTATAATAAAACGTATTATAAGAGTACAAGAAGTATAAAAGTACAGGAAAAGTGGACATTTGTCAAACACGGGGAATTGTACGAATTAAACAAGTAAAAAAATTATATCTGATCATATCACGTAGGTAAGCTTGTGACATTTTTCTACACTGTCACGATTCACATGCGTATATAAAACGGAAAACATTGCAATCTTACTGAGTTTAGCATAAAAAATACTTGAAACAAAAATAGTACGTTTTTAGTGTTGCTTTTAATGTGGTAATAAGGCCCGTTTACACTACGGGAAATTTTTGGTACGCCCTGCGTGGAAATAAAATTTTCAAAAAATTTTTTTGAGTGCTCAATTTTCGAATACTTTTTTATTTATGGAGTTATACATTAAAGGACATTGGCAACAAAAATTAAGCTAAGTTTGTCTATTATGATGCAAAATATGATACAGTAACACCTTTTACAACTTTTCGGTATTTTAGTTCGTTATTGAAATATTTCAGTTTGTTTGATATGTAAATGAGATGGTCTCTGACGTCAGGTGCAGGGTAGAGAATTTTCACTTATATCTCAGTGATTGCTAAGTTTACAACGTTCATTATCATGAGGAGTTATTATACGCACATTTTCTAGTAAATTTGTGGAACAAACTTGAAGATGTAACTAATATTTTAATAAATGAAAATTCTATACCCTGCACCTGACGTCAGAGACCATCATTTACATATCAAACAAACTGAAATATTTCAAAAACGAAGTAAAAGTTGCAAAAGGTGTTACTCTATCATATGAATTCCTGAATTCGTCGTTAATTCAGATGGAGAAATTTAAAAGAGAGAAAGTCAATGCTAAAAGGCGCTTTTACATAAATGACCATGGAAGGCGCGGACAGTCTTCTAGAGCGCAGGTAATCGAAAATTCTCACTAGTTGGGGTTTAAGCCTGGTTCTCACATATGATTGTAGTCGTCGTGCAACAGTTGCACGATAGCTACGCAACTATATGGGAACAACTGTTTTTTTCTTGTCGTGCAACCCAGTTGAGCTTCACAGCTGTTGCGCGACCAGGTTGCAGAGATGAACGCGAGTTCTATTTCTGCATCCCACTACATCGCCATCGCACGACAACTAGGAAATCAGAACAGCCCAGAACGGCCTTACAACTGTTGCGCGACTAAATTGACCCAGAAAAATATGCATGCCATCCTCGTTCCCAGTGCTCTGGTGTGGGAACGTTGAACTATCAACACAGTAAATATAATATTTACTTAGAAAACCATGATTTATATAGTTCTACCTGAAGAAATATGCATGGTCGTAGAGATTCATTTCTGGAATGAGAGTGTGATAAATTCCACGAGTTGTCCCTCTAAATATTTTTCTCACCCGGAATCTACGTTTCTTTCTTGGTCTTTGTTTTTGTCGTACTCGCAACCACGTCATGATTAAAATAAGCATATTTTCCACAAGAAGTAAAGCACTCTCGTCCAGAGGAGCCATGTTCGAAAATTGGCGCGCTTTTCGCGATCGTCCCGCGTTTCGCACGTATCCAAATCGCACAACTGTTGCGCGACATCTGCAACAAAAATCGCACAACTATTGCGCGACATCTGCAACCAAAATCGTGCAACTGTTGCGCGACATCTGCAACCAAAATCGCACAACTATTGCGCGACATCTGCAACCAAAATCGTGCAACTGTTGCGCGACATCTGCAACCAAAATCGTGCAACTGTTGCGCGATTGTTGCACAACTACTACAACCATATGAGAACCAGGCTTTAGGTTTAGGGCTTACGGTTTAGGGTTAGGATTATGATCATTTTGGGGTTTATTGGGGTTTATGTATTTGTTCGTCAGGGCAACGTATATTGATGTTGGACTGCATGTACATCACCTGTGCACAAATCCTTTCTTTTAGATTTATTGATATTTAAACAGCATGGTTGAACGATTGAACCAAACGTTGCTATTGGATGATTGCTTCATTATACCAAAAATACAATGAGTTCAGCAACCGTCACCATGAACAAATTTGCATAAACGTGAGAAAAAGCATAGGTCAAAGCAACAGTTGTTAATTTTATGATTCTAGAACCCAACACCAACACCAATCCTAACCCCAACCCCGCCTTAAACTTCATTCTAACCCTATCTCCCCGATTGTGTCTTCAAATCCAAAGCTTAAACCTAATACTAACAATAATTCTTATAATAAACAATACTTTATTTTAAAAATAACAGCTGATTTTAATTTCGAATTTTACTACCGATAGTCTATGTGACGTCATTTGGGGAATTATATGAAACTTCACCCAAAATGTTGGTACTCGTATTAAATCATAATTTGACATAATTTGATAAAAAAACGAACAGATTCGTCCGCAATTTTTTTATGGCACGCGTGCCATTTTCATCTGAACTCTTTTTTGTAGTGTAAATGTGCCTGTAAGTGTAACCTAGAACTCAGAATGTTATGTGATATAGAAGAAGCAGTTCTACATTGTAATTGTGTACATGCCAAATATTGTTTTCAATATACACCCTTATGTAACCTATAGCCGCAGTGACTAGATATCACCTACCTCTAAGAAGTCTCAAAGGCTTGAGCACATTGTCCCCGACATTCATCATGTCCAGAAGAACTTGAATGTAAGATATAAAGAGAATGAGAAAATCAAACCGATTGTAGCTACTCTCCCAGTAGCCCTTCATGTCTGCGTACAGTTTTAAAATTAATTCAACGGTGTAGATAGACAGAAACAATTCATCCAAGATCTTGAATACGCGGCCATAGGGAGTTTTCAGAGTGTCCACTGTTTCCAAGCCAATGGCCAAGGCATTGACCAAAATGACACCCATTATCATGCCATTAAAACTTGATTTCTTTGGGAAGAGAAATAAATGTTAATTGAAAATTATATAAAATTTAAAACACTGTTTTAAAAACCTTAGAAAGTTTTTAGTAGTACGCTGGCATATAAATGCTAGTTTGTCTAAAGTTCTGCTCAAGGAGGTCTTCCAAATTAAAGAAGTTTTTTAATTTATCTTTATTTCAAATACAAATAGGATGACGACAGTGGTAAATAAATAATCTAAATT
The DNA here is from genome assembly GCA_035772405.1 of Chrysogorgia sp. JL179-B06. Lineage (NCBI taxonomy): Eukaryota > Metazoa > Cnidaria > Anthozoa > Scleralcyonacea > Chrysogorgiidae > Chrysogorgia > Chrysogorgia sp. JL179-B06. The sequence continues at coordinate 1,752,990 of JAYKKM010000147.1, forward strand.
TTAGTATTTAAAATAAACCATAGACAACTTTATGGACCTTAAGTAAACTAGGATGACGATGGTGGTAAATAAACAATATAAATTTTAGTATTTAAAATAAACCATAGACAACTTTATGGACCTTAAGTAAACTAAGATGACGATGGTGGTAAATAAATAATCTAAATTTTAGTATTTAAAATAAACCATAGACAACTTTATGGACCTTAAGTGAACTAAGATGACGATGGTGGTAAATAAATAATCTAAATTTTAGTATTTAAAATAAACCATAGACAACTTTATGGACCTTAAGTAAACTAGGATGACGATGATGGTAAATAAATAATCTAAATTTTAGTATTTAAAATAAACTATAGACAACTTTATGGACCTTAAGTAAACTAAGATGACGATGGTTGTAAATAAATAATCTAAATTTTAGTATTTAAAATAAACTATAGACAACTTTATGAACCTTAAGTAAACTAGGATGACGATGGTGGTAAATAAATAATCTAAATTTTAATATTTAAAATAAACCATAGACAACTTTATGGACATTAAGTAAACTAATATGACGATGGTGGTAAATAAATAATCTAAATTTTATTATTTAAAATAAACCATAGACAACTTTATGGACCTTAAGTAAACTAAGATGACGATGGTGGTAAATAAATAATCTAAATTTTAGTATTTAAAATAAACCATAGACAACTTTATGGACCTTAAGTAAACTAAGATGACGATGGTGGTAAATAAATAATCTAAATTTTAGTATTTAAAATAAACCATAGACAACTTTATGGACCTTAAGTAAACTGGGATAACGATGGTGGTAAATAAATAATCTAAATTTTAGTATTTAAAATAAACTATAGACAACTTTATGGACCTTAAGTAAACTAAGATGACGATGGTGGTAAATAAATAATCTAAATTTTAGTATTTAAAATAAACCATAGACAATTTTATGGACCTTACGTAAACTAGGATGACGATGGTGGTAAATAAATAATCTAAATTTTAGTATTTAAAATAAACCATAGACAACTTTATGGACCTTAAGTAAATTAGGATGACGATGGTGGTAAATAAATAATCTAAATTTTAGTATTTAAAATAAACTATAGACAACTTTATGGACCTTAAGTAAACTAAGATGACGATGGTGGTAAATAAATAATCTAAATTTTAGTATTTAAAATAAACTATAGACAACTTTATGGACCTTAAGTAAACTAGGATGACGATGGTGGTAAATAAATAATTTTAATTTTAGTATTTAAAATAAACCATAGACAACTTTATGGACCTTAAGTAAACTAGGATAACGATGGTGGTAAATAAATAATCTAAATTTTAGTATTTAAAATAAACTATAGACAACTTTATGGACCTTAAGTAAACTAAGATGACGATGGTGGTAAATAAATAATCTAAATTTTAGTATTTAAAATAAACCATAGACAACTTTATGGACCTTACGTAAACTAGGATGACGATGGTGGTAAATAAATAATCTAAATTTTATTATTTAAAATAAACCATAGACAACTTTATGGACCTTAAGTAAACCAAGATGACGATGGTGGTAAATAAATAATCTAAATTTTAGTATTTAAAATAAACCATAGACAACTTTATGAACCTTAAGTAAACTAAGATGATGATGGTGGTAAATAAATAATCTAAATTTTAGTATTTAAAATAAACTATAGACAACTTTATGAACCTTAAGTAAACTAAGATGACGATGGTGGTAAATAAATAATCTAAATTTTAGTATTTAAAATAAACTATAAACAACTTTATGGACCTTAAGTAAACTAAGATGACGATGGTGGTAAATAAACAATCTAAATTTTAGTATTTAAAATAAACCATAGACAACTTTATGGACCTTAAGTAAACTAAGATGACGATGGTGGTAAATAAATAATCTAAATTTTAGTATTTAAAATAAACCATAGATAACTTTATGGACCTTAAGTAAACTAAGATGACGATGGTGGTAAATAAATAATCTAAATTTTAGTATTTAAAATAAACCATAGACAACTTTATGGACCTTAAGTAAACTAGGATAACGATGGTGGTAAATAAATAATCTAAATTTTAGTATTTTAAATAAACTATAGACAACTTTATGGACCTTAAGTAAACTAAGATGACGATGATGGTAAATAAATAATCTAAATTTTAGTATTTAAAATAAACTATAGACAACTTTATGGACCTTAAGTAAACTAAGATGACGATGGTGGTAAATAAATAATCTAAATTTTAGTATTTAAAATAAACCATAGACAACTTTATGGACCTTAAGTAAACTAAGATGACGATGGTGGTAAATAAATAATCTAAATTTTAGTATTTAAAATAAACCACAGACAACTTTATGGACCTTAAGTAAACTAAGATGACGATGGTGGTAAATAAATAATCTAAATTTTATTATTTAAAATAAACCATAGACAACTTTATGGACCTTAAGTAAACTAAGATGACGATGGTGGTAAATAAATAATCTAAATTTTAGTATTAAAATAAACTATAGACAACTTTATGGACCTTAAGTAAACTAAGATGACGATGGTGGTAAATAAATAATCTAAATTTTAGTATTTAAAATAAACTATAGACAACTTTATGGACCTTAAGTAAACTAGGATGACGATGGTGGTAAATAAATAATCTAAATTTTATTATTTAAAATAAACCATAGACAACTTTATGGACCTTAAGTAAACTAAGATGACGATGGTGGTAAATAAATAATCTAAATTTTAGTATTTAAAATAAACCATAGACAACTTTATGGACCTTAAGTAAACTAGGATGACGATGGTGGTAAATAAACAATCTAAATTTTAGTATTTAAAATAAACTATAGACAACTTTATGAACCTTAAGTAAACTAAGATGACGATGGTGGTAAATAAATAATCTAAATTTTAGTATTTAAAATAAACTATAAACAACTTTATGGACCTTAAGTAAACTAAGATGACGATGGTGGTAAATAAATAATCTAAATTTAATAAACAAAATAAACCATAGACAACTTTATGGACCTTAAGTAAACTAAGATGACGATGGTGGTAAATAAATAATCTAAATTTTAGTATTTAAAATAAACTATAGACAACTTTATGGACCTTAAGTAAACTAAGATGACGACAGTGGTAAATAAACAATCTAAATTTTAGTATTTAAAATAAACTATAGACAACTTTATGAACCTTAAGTAAACTAAGCTGACGATGGTGGTAAATAAATAATCTAAATTTTAGTATTTAAAATAAACTATAAACAACTTTATGGACCTTAAGTGAACTAAGATGACGATGGTGGTAAATAAATAATCCAAATTTAATAAACAAAATAAACCATAGACAACTTTATGGACCTTAAGTAAACTAAGATGACGATGGTGGTAAATAAATAATCTAAATTTTAGTATTTAAAATAAACCATAGACAACTTTATGCACCTTAAGTAAACTAGGATGACGATGGTGGTAAATAAATAATCTAAATTTTAGTATTTAAAATAAACTATAGACAACTTTATGGACCTTAAGTAAACTAAGATGACGACAGTGGTAAATAAACAATCTAAATTTTAGTATTTAAAATAAACTATAGACAACTTTATGAACCTTAAGTAAACTAAGATGACGATGGTGGTAAATAAATAATCTAATAATTTTAGTATTTAAAATAAACTATAAACAACTTTATGGACCTTAAGTAAACTAAGATGACGATGGTGGTAAATAAATAATCTAAATTTAATAAACAAAATAAACCATAGACAACTTTATGGACCTTAAGTAAACTAAGATGACGATGGTGGTAAATAAATAATCTAAATTTTAGTATTTAAAATAAACCATAGACAACTTTATGAACCTTAAGTAAACTAGGATGACGATGGTGGTAAATAAATAATCTAAATTTTAGTATTTAAAATAAACCATAGACAACTTTATGCACCTTAAGTAAACTAGGATGACGATGGTGGTAAATAAATAATCTAAATTTTAGTATTTAAAATAAACCATAGACAACTTTATGCACCTTAAGTAAACTAAGATGACGATGGTGGTAAATAAATAATCTAAATTTTAGTATTTAAAATAAACCATAGACAACTTTATGGACCTTAAGTAAACTAAGATGACGATGGTGGTAAATAAATAATCTAAATTTTAGTATTTAAAATAAACCATAGACAACTTTATGAACCTTAAGTAAACTAAGATGACGATGGTGGTAAATAAATAATCTAAATTTTATTATTTAAAATAAACCATAGACAACTTTATGGACCTTAAGTAAACTAGGATGACGATGGTGGTAAATAAATAATCTAAATTTTAGTATTTAAAATAAACCATAGACAACTTTATGGACCTTAAGTAAACTAAGATGACGATGGTGGTAAATAAATAATCTAAATTTTAGTATTTAAAATAAACCATAGACAACTTTAGGTAAATAACTAATCTAAATTTTAGTATTTAAAATAAAGCATAGACAACTTTATGGACCTTAAGTAAACTAAGATGACGATGGTGGTAAATAAACAATCTAAATTTTAGTATTTAAAATAAACTATAGACAACTTTAGGTGAATAAATAATCTAAATTTTAGTATTTAAAATAAACCATTGACAACTTTATGAACCTTAAGTAAACTAGGATGACGATGGTGGTAAATAAATAATCTAAATTTTAGTATTTAAAATAAACCATAGACAACTTTAGGTAAATAACTAATCTAAATTTTAGTATTTGAAATAAATCATAGACAACTTTATGGACCTTAAGTAAACTAAGATGACGATGGTGGTAAATAAACAATCTAAATTTTAGTATTTAAAATAAACCATAGACAACTTTATGGACCTTAAGTAAACTAAGATGACGATGGTGGTAAATAAATAATCTAAACTTTAGTATTTAAAATAAACCATAGACAACTTTATGGACCTTAAGTAAACTAAGATGACGACAGTGGTAAATAAATAATCTAAATTTTATTATTTAAAATAAACCATAGACAACTTTATGCACCTTAAGTAACGTGGTAAATAAATAATCTAAATTTTATTATTTAAAATAAACCATAGACAACTTTATGAACCTTAAGTAAACTAAGATGACGATGGTGGTAAATAAATAATCTAAATTTTAGTATTTAAAATAAACCATAGACAACTTTATGGACCTGAAGTAAACTAAGATGATGATGGTAAAAAAGTGGCCACGTTAATCGACTTTGTTTTATAGACGACTAATTTAATTTTTGAACAAGATAACAACTGTTTACACGAGAGCATAAGTATTCGGATTAGCAATGAATCCGAACACGTTCGTAGCCGGATTCATTTGGCCGTTCAGTACACTAAAAGAGCGAATCCGATACAGTTTTGAGGCCAATCTACATAATTTTGATTCCGGAATATTTTAAATCCTAACTGACTAACGAATCCGAATAAATGACTCGTGTAATCGATCTCTGGGATGAATCCAAAAACATTAAAGTGCCGCCTATCCGGGGTTTGGTTATACTATCCAAGAAGAAATGTACTATAACTTGTCGTTCGAAAATTTCATCTTCATGCCTTTCCCCCCTGCTGAAGTTGATTTACTTTATTACTATTAAGTTTATTTACTTTTTTTTACTGGATATTACGTCAAAGCCGGGACATGCGAAGTCATTGCACACTAATTCAACAGTGAAATACAAAGAAAATTCCCAAACTTTCATTGTATTTCACTGCTGAATCAATGTGCAATGTTTTTGCGTGTCCCTGTTTTTACTTTAGCAGGTGTAAAAGGCATGAAGATGATATTTTCGCACGACAAGATATTTACAATTCTTCTCAAGAGATTCCAAAGATCACAAATATATAAAATCCCCAAACCCGATGCAACATGGCAGACGACTTCCAAATGATTTCCTGCCAAATTATTTGGTTTTGTGCGTGAATCTACTCCTCGTAGTGAAAGCAGAAATTCACTTTTTTTGGTAATTAATTCGTTTGCGTACGAAGAAGATCAATGAAACGATTACTCTTATATTATCTAAATTGTTTAACCGAAGAAAACGATGGCAAAAGCGTCATGCTCGGCAGTACTAGATTAGACCTGCACGTAATTGTGACCAGAAAATGATGCGAATCGTGATAACTCTTATCCGAAAACTCTTATTAAGACAAAACACGTCACACAATCGTCGTATTTAATTCAGAAGAATTTAATTTATATTATCTTCGTCGATTAGTCTATGTTAATGCTACTACATTTAGACGACGAATTTAATTTTTGAACAAGTATTCTGGAGCTCAACAAGTGATTCATATAGCTGTACTATATTAAATGATCAATTTAGCGGCATTAGTAATTCATGTAATTAATTCGATGCGACGTTGATCATGCCGTCGCATTTAAAGTGGTAATACGACGTAATAATCACCCATCCAAATTTTGAGTTTATTTAGAAGTACTTTTTAAATAAGGACAATATCGTTTTCTCTTAGTCAATATCCCATCTTATTCCAGAGATATTCAGGTCTTTGAAATATGCATGAGACATATTATGACGTCATCTACTCACACAAATTTTCAAAAAGACTAATATCTCCGGAAATAATTGGTATATTGTATAGAAACTTTCCAGATGCATGCTTATACGAATGGTACACGGTACTGTGTACAGAAATTGCTGGATACTTTCCTCAGTTCGTGTGATATATACAAACGTTTGCATATTTGGAAAACATGAATATCTTTGGAACAAGATGATATATTGACTAAGAGAGAACGCTATTCTTCTTCAATTCAAAAGTACTTCTAAATAAAATCTAAATAAGGTTGACGATTTTCCATCGTAGTGCCACTTTAATAGATTAAATTAATGTGGCTCCACACGCGCGGTTTCTGGGCTATGTAATCGTGGAAACAAAAACAAGACAAATATGGAATGTGGGAAGGAAGCAAATAAATTTAAACTGAATCTACAAAGAATATGACTATTAGCAAAAGAAAATGGCGGTATAGATAAATGAATGTGGTGTTATCTTTGTAACCACAGCGCAATTAGATTTCAAAAATTAGCATTTTTATAACAGTTTTTACTTATTATCTCGAGAATAATTTCGGTGACTATCCTTTTTTAACACTTATTATTGAATGTATATTTCTTGTTTTGGAACCTCTGGCAAAAATAAAAAATTCTGTAGATATAAAAAGCTGGTATAAGAAATCTTCCTCTAGTTCTAAAATTTCATTCTTTCAATTTTAAAGTTAAAAATATTATCAATCGGAATTTTCACATTTACAAAATGATCCTGAGACGTTAGCCATTTTCACCGATAACTCTTTGATATCTTTTCGCCGTAATAAAAACATCCGTGATTCCTTTGTACATAGTGCCCTTAAACAAAAAAACCTTGGCACCAGCGGAAACACTTTCTTGCGGCTGCTCCCGCTGCTACACATGTCCTTTCCTCAATCCCACTACAGTTATTGCTGCCCCCAAATCCGACCACACAATCTCGGGCCGCCGAGAGGGGAGGGTAGCTGGGGCAACTGCCCCGGGGGCCGGCCATAATCTAGGGCCCCGCGAATACGGCGCCAAGCAAATCCAAGGCCCTCTGAGGCATTTAGGGGCCCGCGAGACTACATGCCCCTGGGCCTGTCCTGTCTCTCGGCGGCCCTGACACAATCCGTCACACTTTTTCATGCACGGTCAATCAATTCATTATTTATGAAACACGACTCGCCATCGGTCCCCAGTCCAGCTTTCCCAATTCCAAATTTGCGGTACGAAGTTCACCGATCGTCGTGCAATAGATCACTACCAGCAATGTTTGAGCCATTTATGTTAAGCAGACTTTGATTATCGTTCGGTATTAAAAGCGTGCCAGTGAACGCGCGAAGTCTTGTCTTTATTTTTTCTAAATTATTTTTACTGATATATTTAACATTGGGCCTCTTTCTGGCCCGATAATGTATCATCCCTAGCGACTTCATCGATCCATTTATAGCTGCTGTGTATTACCCTGAAGCTATAGAGCTGCCACATAACAGCTAAAAATCTGCGATTAGACTGTGTCGCAGCTGTATTTTTTCATCACTTTCACTTCTATCTTTTTTGTTGCTGAAAGTCCATTTTGTACATTCTTTCTTTAGTGTAGCTCTTTATTCAAAAATTTATTTTGAGAAATAATTGTTTAATAGTATGAAAGCTTTAAAGTAAAACACCGTAAAAGGCTGGGAACCGCAACTATTTTTGCTTTCGTCGCGTGATTATTACACGCTTCTTCGCACGCGCGAGATACTCACGAGTGCTATCGTGGATGGTTCCCAGTCCCTCTACTGAAAAAGTGTATAGATGTCCTGAGTCACTATATAAAACAGCCCTAAGCTTCTGATTCATCCCACAAGTACAATAAAAGTATAAAAGGCCTCTCGTTATCAATAGAAAATTAAAATCGGGAAAAACATAAGATTATATCGTTTATCTTTGTTTTCAAATACATTTGTGTCATGGTGGACAGCCCAAAGTGATGCAGTTTTAACAAAATTACATCTTCGTATAAAACGACCGAAATGAGGGAATCAAACGGTCATGAAAAACTGTTATATGTAAATATGGACAGGCATGAATACAAACAATTGAAGCAAATCAAGTGTTTTGTTATGATATTTCCATACAGCACTACAGCACTTCGGCTATTTTCTACTAGAGTAGAGATAATAACTCAAAATGTTTACATACGTTTGTGAGCTGGTTAACAAACTTATGGAAATCATCATCAAAGCGTTTCTTCTGAAGAGCTTTTTTCCTGAAACAAAAAAAAATCAAGATAACTAAGAATGATAAAAAATGAGCAAAAATATGATTCACTTTTAGTACTGGTTAGTGGTTGTCTTTTCAATTTGCAGCTCGAAAACAATATTTTTTTCATTTGAGATGTAAGTTAAATCTGACCAGATTATACAATGTGCTACATAAGACCGTATTAAATTCACAAACCTTTGTGGTTGATCAGTACTTTTAAAATGCCTCATGTTACCAAAAAAATCTGGGTTTTTTTGAAAAGTGAAAACAGAGCCCGCCGTTGAGATTTAATGAGCCGGCAGTAACTGTTGTCAGCAGCAGATGTACACAGGCCAGGCCAGTAGCTAAAGGTTGGCGTCAGGGGCGGCCATACAGGTTTTTTGTAACCGGTTTGCGGTACGCCGCCAATTCGGTATGGTGAAGTGCAGCTGCGATATTTCTAAAACGGCTGCAATCAGTTCATCATCGAATTCAAAAAGGCCGGAATTCTTCCGACGTCCCCTGAAGTCTCAAGAATTACAACGATGAACAATAGGTCGAATTGATATTGCCATTAGCGTAAGACATTATTTTCTCCTGAAGTATTAGTCCTGATATCCGACATAACATGAAAAGATCGTAAACCAAGCGATGTATATTGGATATATTTACTCAACATTCCGTCGTATTGCTCGATCTATAAACAAATAAAATTGAGTCTTTTTACAGTCCATCATTGATAATTTCCTCCGAAAATAAAATATAGTCCTTTGCAATTGTTAAAAAATTAATCTTTTTTAAAAAATCTAAAAGAATCTTTAGGAAATCGTGGATTGTATAAGAAAACAATTCCGTACAACTTTTTCTGACACTGTTGACACTGTTCGTCCAGGCCGGCATTTTTAAGAATATATTCGTTTTATCAGTAGGAGCGCTCCAATAAGTCATCTTAAAAATATTGACGAACATTCTATGATTCTAAAATTCTAAAATAGCGAAATATTTCCTCATGAGTACACATCTTCAGAAAAGATAGAGCTACTGATCACCATTGTTTTACACATTCCCAACTTAGCAACTAGTTAGACGCAAACTGTGAAATTATCTGGACCCGATGTCAATTGTAAGATAAAAAGTCAACTGTACTCCTGCATATACTAAATTCATGGCGTCGTTTTATCGTCCAAATGCTACGGACTTCACTAGTTTCATAGAATTAAATCCATTTCTACATGAAATGGAAGAGGAACTAAGTCAAGCCAACGTAGCTGGCGATTTCAATGTCCCAGGGATCGACTGGGACAACAATAGTTATTGTGGCAATGCTGCAACTTCTGACAAGCTTCTTGAAATAGTAAATCAGAGAAAACGTTAACCAACTATAGTGAGACATCCTACTAGGTTACTACTAGGAGAGACGAAAACACAAGCAATATACTAGATATAGATTATTAAGTAACAATCTCTCGATACCGTTAAAAATGTCCAAGTGTGTGGTACCAGGCATCATATCGATATCATGCATATAAGGAACAGCAAACGCATATTGCCAATACATTGCCCTTGTTAAAGTGGTACTACGATCAAATTTTTACCTATCGATATTTTTACGTATTTATAAAGCAGAGCTTCTAAATATTACTCGGTCGAAACCGTTTTGCGATTCGACGATGGCAAGTATTATTTTTCTGACTCCGAATCTGGAGTTGTTATGTCCGCCATTAATCGTTCATGTTCCTGACCAGCGTAACGAAGTGACGTCAGATTCTCAACGCGAAGACTCCACATGGCTAATTCTTCAAGTAAATCAAGGTCGTTTTTTCAAATTCTTCGTCTGAAAGGCTGAACATTTCATCTACTTCTCGAAGAAAACGACAAGAAAACAAGTAACCTCGACTGAAATTCAGGCGTACCTTTTGAAATTGCGGGCTCACTTGGAACACGTTTTTAGTAATGGTGGCCTAAATAATAGTGATTTCAGAGCTCAAAAACTTACTTCAAAATGCCATTTTTTACTTTTTTTTACATCGATGATCACTTTCGACCCTGAAATACTATTCCATGCTAAAGAAAATCTAAAAGACGGGGGTGAATTTTCATCGTAGTGGCACTTTAATTATCAGGCACAAATAGTACTAACCATAAACCCCAAACCGTAAGTCCGAAAACCGTAAGCCCTAAAACCGTAATCCCTAAAACCGCAAGCTCGTTCCCAGGGCCTTTTTTCGCCCTGCCAATTTCAAAAAGGGGAAAGGCCCATGCGAACGAGGGACGGCTGTATTCTAATGAAATACTTTTTCACCAAATCTTGCAATAATAATCACAATACATTACCAACTGCCAAAACGACAAGAATGACAACCAAAAACTATTTTTTATCGCAGTTATGGTACTAAAACTATTACACAAATTGTCAAAATTTTACTGTGAATAATTACTTCCCAGAGCACACGTTTGTGTGGCGGGTACTGGGAACGAGAATGGCGAATTTAGACAAAGTTATTTTAAAAATGTCCATGTATTAAATTCAACTGACTAGTTTGCTGACTAGTTTGTTGTTACCAGTACATTTAATGCATATTTAAACAGTATATTTTTACATAATCTCTTAAAATAGACTTTAAAAAAATTCCAATTTTCCGATTTCCGAATATATTGTAATTTTGTAAACGGCCCTGATGTTGACACCTGACGGCCATATTGGATAAAAACCAAGAAACTTCTTGAATACATAAAGACACTGAAATTTACCACGCCAACGGCCTAATTTGATACAAACTCAGATCGCGTTTATTAAGCTAAGTTGAAAAAGAGGAATACTTTGCATAAACATGAAATATAATACAAATTGTAATAAGAGGAAATATCATATTTATCTTAAAGTTATACAATATTTCCATGACTTTGCTTGATCAACTAGATCAATATTTGCAAATTAGGCTGTTTATTTGTTTAATTTCTGCCTCAAGAAGCTTTTATTTTTTATCCAACATGGCCAGCAGTGCGTCACGTGACCTTTTTGTTATAGAAACAAGACGGCAAATTATGTACCGATCAATTCGAAACATCACCATCCCCCCCGGGCATACCTCGGGAATTTGACTCTAAGCCGTGTCCGGGGAGTAGGGAATTTGACGTTGGAGGCCGTTTGCCATTACCTCTTTTACTTCAACAAATTACCCGGGTGGGGAATTTGAACCGGAAGTCTAGAAATCGCATGGTTTTTGGATGGAATTCCTTCGCAGTCAATCTCGTTCCCAGAGCCCTCGCTGGCTCGCGGTCTAACTAAAGCTTTGTCATGAATCATGATGACCACCATTTTCTTTACAATGGCGGCGGAATCAGTTGAACGATTGTTAAATGTTAGATTTTAATGGCAAAGATTCCGCTTTCGTCAAGGATTGGTTGGTCAAAAATGGAATGGAATTTCTGTACTTCCAGTTTCATAATTTGGCCGTGGGGTCAGGCATTTGTCCGTTTAATTTCTTGTTACAATAGGGCATTTGAACACTTTTTCGCCCAGGGGGATGGGAATTTGAACGACCAAATTTTCAAAAGTTCAAATTCCCGGGGTCTGCCCGGTACATTACTACCTACTCTATGATAAACATTACCTAAAAGTTTTATTAGCGACTGCTTAAATCTCTGGAAAATATGAGATTGGATGACATTTGGATGAGATTGGCGATGAGAGTGAGAAGACAGTCACACTGTTTTTCTATAACTTCAGAGGGAAAAGCTCGCTTCACTGATCAACGCTAAAAATAACAAATGTGACTCTTCTTTTACATATCATTAATAATTTCTTATTGTTTATCGATCTCATTGGCTATTTTTTGTCACATGATTATTTTGCGTGTAAAAATTCGATATCCGATTTAATTTATTTCTTGCTATGTTTCACACTCTGACAACAAAGGGCCTACTCTGGAAACACCAGACCTTCTATACACACTATTTTGGCAATATGTCAACCTTATATAGTCGTGCTTCGTGAAAATTATTTTCGTGTTATAGTACTGTAGATTTTAGGAAATGTTAATACTGGTGGAGTAACCAATCGTGCAAATTGTTCTGCGTTAAATTTTAAGGAAAATAATTAGTTTTTATTCAGTTTGATTACTATGATGTTGCTTGCATGTAACATCGTATCTATTTTCGTACTTATTAATTAAAGCTACAATATCATGAAATAATACTGATAAAATGTCAAGTTAATATGTGCAGTCCAATCAAATAAATGTTGAGCTACAATCTAGAAGAAAAACATTATGCATGAATATAAAGTCGGGGATTATTTTAAGGAAAATGGTTTCAATAAATTAACCAAACAAATCTAAAAACATCTGAATGATATGATCGTCGCCAATTCCTATTTTGATGATGGTCATCTTGGCAAAAATGTTCCCAGATACGAGGATGTATGTATATAGAAATGAATGAAATACCGTGCAATTGACCACAATAATTGACAACAGCTAGTGCAGTTTTCATTCATTTCTTTCAAGAAATGTTTGCTAATACTCTCACAGATTTTGCAAGAATATGGGGAAAAACACTCCTGTGATGTCCAGAGATTAATAAGTGCATACAATCTCCTAAAAACGACCCTGAGGAATTGTGAATGATTTATCTATATATTAACCTGCAGCTTCAACATGCCAACTCTAGATGAATTGGAATCAGAGGCCTTGCGTTATGAAATCATGGTTATATAAACCACTCTATGGTTAAAACAACGAGAACGTAGAAAGAAGACAACGAAAAAAGCATCTGGCCAATAGTGGTTCAAGGTGTGTTCAAGGAAACCTCGCGCGAGAAGGAACTTTAGATAATACTCAAATTTTTAAATTTGGATAATATACTCATGATACACATTATGAAAACAAAAGCAAAAATGTTTTGAACTTTGAGGCTCATTTTTTGTTAATGCTGGAAATCTGTTTATCTTTATAAATCTGTTTACTCCTTGTTTCCTTGTTGCATAGAAATATGCCATAAATAAAGTACAGTTTTGGATGCAAATGCGATAAAACATTAAAACTGACAACTCCAGTAATTCATTTACAACGCCAGAATTTTTTACAACTCGAGGACGTGGCAACAAATCCAGCTTAAAAGAATCCCTGGTATATAAGTAGGTTCGTTGTTTGACGCTGCAGATTAATATGGTTTATATAAGGTGAATGGAAAGCAACAAGTATATACATCTATATTGAATGGTTTTACCGATCATACGACCCGGTATTTTACGAGTTTCGGATGTATATATATATATATATATATATATAGAAAGGATTTATGGTGAAGGAAAATTTCGAGTGTTGGAATACATACATTTTATATATATATATATATTCAAATATATATATTCAAATACGTATATGGAAAAAGTGACTGCCCCAACCGGGAATCGAACCCTGATCTCCGAATCAACGTTTCGGCGCTCTGACCTTTGAGCTAAATGAGACACGGTCAGAACAGTCAGTGATTTCTCCATATACGTATTAATTCGCCGCTTTCACTTAAACACCAACAGGCAGACATCGCATCTAACCATAGCGTGGTGCAAGGCCTCTCGAGCGCACTTCCCAAAGTAGCGAAGCGATACACGACTTCTTGTATACAGAGGGCTTTATTCGGGTTCGATTCCCGGTTGGGGCAGTCACTTTTTCCATATACGTATTTGACTATATTTAAATCCTCTCTCATATTAATTATTATTCTTAAAGCCCTCTGTATACAAGAAGCAGGGCCTTTTTTAACTATTAAGCTGGGGGGGGGGGGGGCATTTGCCCCCCAGTCCCCTTTGTGCCCCCCCCACTAATCAATTTTTGCCCCCCCCAGGAAAAGTCCCTTTTTCTTAAATTTAATCAACCAATAAGCAAGGAATAAAAATTAAACAAATGGAAAGTAAGTTTTAGCCCTTAATTAACAACTTATAGACTTACTGAAATTATTATGTTGACCTACGTGGCGCGCGTCCCCCATTTAAAATCCCGCAAACAAGTGTTTTCTGTTTTTTACCATAATATGATAAACGCAATATTATATGACCGATTATAAGCACAATGTTTTGGTAGCTTATGAAGATGCCTAAACGCTAAAGTGTTTATATTGGTTCCGTACTACTTCTGAGTTTATATATTAAAGTGTTTCATAATCTTGATGCCCTATGTAATCGTGCATTTTTAGCAAGGGCGTGGTGTGGTGCCTTAATTTCGCAAAAATTATTATCAGAAATCGCCGTAAAAGCACTTCTGGGCTTCGCAAAATTAAAAATGTTCCTGAGGGGCATGCCCCCGATTACCGTTACCCCTTTCGAACAACCCTGGATCCGCCACTGATCATGAACTCTGGAAAAAATATTTTTAAATAAAATGGCAGACAAATATATATATATAATATATATACGAAAAAGCCTGCCTCGGAAACAGTAAACCTATATTTTGGCTACGAAGGTCCCTTTTAGGAAAATGTCCCCCCCACGGGAAAATCCTTAAAAAACGCCCTGACAAGAAGTCGTGTATCGCTTCGCTACTTTGGGAAGTGCGCTCGAGAGGCCTTGCACCACGCTATGGTTAGATGCGATGTCTGCCTGTTGGTGTTTAAGTGAAAGCGGCGAATTAATACGTATATGGAGAAATCACTGACTGTTCTGACCGTGTCTCATTTAGCTCAAAGGTCAGAGCGCCGAAACGTTGATTCGGAGACAAGGGTTCGATTCCCGGTTGGGGCAGTCACTTTTCCATATACGTATTTGACTATATTTAAATCCTCTCTCATATTAATTAATATATATATATATATATATATATTTTAATATTTTAATATTTATATATATTTTATATATAAGTTCTACTGTATAGGCAGCCTAAAAATACAAATCGAATACTCTAAAAGCAGGTTATAGTAGTATACTAATGCAATAGTGTGTAGGAGGTCTAACGTTCGAGCGAAGGCCCTTCGTCACAAGAGACAGAGTGTGAAACGTAAGGTAAGGCAGGTGATTTCATGTGAATTCCAACTGCATTTCCTATATTTTGTTTAAACTTGTTTGAAAACAAACCACTTGCCTGGAAGAGTGCAAGCACAAAGAAACGCAAAGAAAAGACGGAAAATGAGCGCGTTTTCGTATCCAAAAAAAGTTATCGGTGAGAAATCCAACTTCGACACCTGAATTGTATTCAAGAGTGTTGATCATAGATTGGAAATTCGTCGTTATGGGAAGTAATAATGAGTGAACTGAGCGAACTTCATCTGTATTCATGAAGCTAACAGATTAAAAAATCAATTAGGTATTATCCAAATTAACAGAAGCAGGTGAAGCATTAAAACAAATTATATCGATGATGAAAGTAAAAATTATTTTCCGGATACTTTAGTTCTGAAACAAAGAAATCCGTTGATGCTTTTGAAAATACTATTGCTGGAGTCTTGGCTGCAACATCTACAAAAGATGTCTGGTACGTTATCATCAAACATTTCTTCAACAATTAACTTTTCAACTCTGACCACTCCAGCAGTCTCTTCAACGGCACCAGCCTTCAGTGAAAATGAGCTGTTGCTGCTCACTGCAGCTCTGGTAACGATCTCCCTCATTGGCATTTCTCAAAACATCATCGTACTTCTTGCCATTCTTTCGAGTCGTAATCGGTTGCTGGACATTCCCTCCACTTGGTTTTTACTGAGCTTGACAGCAGGCGATTTATTGGTTTGTAGTGTAAGCGTCCCGCTTCACATTGTGCACATCTATGAGTTTTTCTGGGAACCATTTTTTGTTTCTGCCCAATTGACGACGCTTGTTAGCGCTGGTAGCTTGGTCTTGTTGACATTCAACCGATTTCTTTCCATCTTCGACCCGTTCAGTTACACGCGGCGGATGACGGTAAAACGTGCTCAGATGTCTGCCGTAGGCGTGTGGATCGTAGCTATCTTGTTGATCACTTGTGGTACAACAGGGAGAATAAAAAATATTCAACTATTGCTATACCCAACCATGGCCTACTACGCAATAATCAACGTACTCACTGGAGGCTTTCACATGTACATGTTTCAAAAAGCCTGGGTTAAAATGAAAGCTGTAAAGAATCAAAGTCCGCTTAATGTTATGTCGGGGCAACCGAAGACACTGATCAAGGATTTCCATAATTTATTTCGTCTTGTTATTGTTGTTGGTATCTATATTATAACATGGATTCCCTTTATGATAATCCTAGCTTCGCCACAAGATGATCGGGAAAGACGAATGCGTTGGTTTCAAAGGCGTTTTACCCTCTGTTATACCTTTTTATCGATCAATTCTGTGATTCATCCTCTCATATACTTTCTTCGTAGTGAAGAGTTCAAGAAATTTACACAAAAAGTACGACCATTAGTGTTACCAAGACGTACCAAACAAAATGGAAACGCATTTTATATGCATCCATCGCGTTAGATAGGATCAACGAACCATGTAAAGTATTGCTTAACTTGTGCTCTTGTTTTCATTTTCTTCATATTGTTTAACTGTATATAGGCATTCAGCCCTGCCGAGAGTGGGATAGCCGCGGCAACTGCCTTAGGGCCTGGGCCAAATAAGGAGCCTGAAACGATAACCATCATGCAAACCCTACATATAGAGTGAAGCTTCTAGGGCATTTAGGGGTCCGTGAAAGACCATAACCCCCTATCTTGGCTCTCGGCATTAGGTCATTAAGTGATCGAACATCGCCAGGTTAACAGTATGCCGGACAAATTTGACTAGTGAAACACAAATGCTCCTTGCTATTGCCTTTCTTACAATATGAACATGTAAATAGCAAAGGTTAGTATAGAGATAAATATGAGAAAGAAAAAGGCTGTTTGTGAATGAATGAAAAATGTCTGAGTTCATGGACAATACCAGGGATTCGGCTTTTTCGCAATTATAGAACAGCTGAGCGATCCGAGGGTCGCATGCATGCAAACGTGAAGTCTATCCCGAGACGTTTTAGTGTAGATATACCGTAAACGTCCGAAAATAAGCCCTGGACTTATATTTGTTTATCTGACTTTTTGGAGGGCTATAATATTCGGAGGGCTTATTTTTGCGAGGGGCGCTTGTTATTCATGGAGGGAATTTTGCGTTTCCAAATAGCTTTGGCTTATTATTGGCTGGGATTTTGTCTCAAATTTTTCATGGTGCAAATAAGGATATATAGAACACAACACATGAACACAAGCTTTATATAGTAGGGGGATATTATTGGAAGAATTTAATTTGTGCATGTCTAAGATGCGGGGGACATTTTACGGTGTACAGGGTGTCCCAAAAAAAGGCTACCTTTTCAAATTCAAATTAGCATGTTAATTCAAGCAACTTTTTGAACTACGAATGCGTAAAAACACACAGTTTTATACACATGGGATATTAAACACAATAGGTTGTTTGAATTAACACGCTCATTTGAATTTGAAAAGGTAGCCTTTTTTTGGGACACTCTATATATAGACCTCTTTCACAATGGCACCCAAATGAAATATTCTTTTATATTCATTTAAATTAGCCTTTCAATTCTGACCTCTGTTGTTCGTGTCTGTAATTCAAAGAATCTTTGCTTTGTAACGAGGCCAGAAAGGATAATTTGCATGCATATAAAATTAATATTTAGACAGGCCGCCATTATGAAAGAGGTCTATAGTTATACTACCGTATCCCTAGACATGAGCTCTTTTGCTATCTGATTGGTTATTATACTAGAAGGCTATTAGTAATGAGAAAACAAAATGGCGGAATGCTTTGCTAAAGTGAATAAGCAAGAAATGAGGTATTTGATAAAAAGGGTTGAACAGAAGACAAAATATAGGGTTATGATTAGGTTGGGATTATGGTTAATATTCTGTGTTTGTTAATAAAATTCACTAACTATTTGGTAATTACTAAATATATTACTAAATATATTTATCAATATAGAATAATAAGCGGATCGCTAGATTGTGACAGGTATAAGAAGGATGTGCTGAATGTGAGGCTAACCCTTAGCAGGAAGCTAACATGCCAGTAGATTATTCCCCTTAGGTACAAATTATGGAAAGTTTAATGTTCGATTTCATCGTCCTAAAATTTGGACTGATTATCATTTGGCAGAAGAACTTTTAATACATTTAATGCTATAACTACTATATTCCGGCTATTTAAGGGGGACACGACCCGGAATTCGCATTTTCTTGACAAATTGGCAGAGAATACATTACCTGGACATCTGTATATTTATCTTTTAGACCCCGAGAGATGACATCCGGTGGGATAATATTTTGGCGAGTTCCCAGAGCGGAGGGTCTATAAATTATATAATATACCGAAACAATCTTGAATACGGTCTTAAATATTCCCCGCCATAACGGGTGTTCGAGCGAGTTGGTAATTCTAAAATTGACTGGTCACGTGCTACAAACCTAGCTCTCTGATTGGACAATTTACAGTTGAGGTATAATATTATTAGAAAGCTCAAATGAGCTCAAATGTTTTGCTTTTGCAACAGTTATGGTTATTTCCAGAGATATCAATAGAACAAAGAGGTGGTTCAATTTTGAATGTTTTTCAGCCAGACAGGTATAAGTTAAAGAGCAGTTTTGAAAACTAATTAAATAATGGTATGGGCAGAAAACCCACACATGCTGAAAATGTCAAGACAATTTGTTAAATACTGTAATATGTTGTAATAATCGCAAAGCAAAATTATTTTTTGGGATCACTTTTTTGGGACCTATCAGATGGCTTCCCATGGAAAGTGATCCCCAAAAACATTTCTGCTCAGGGGTGTGGGGGTTAGGATTATTTAGGGTTAGGTTAGGATAAAAGTTGTTTCGTGTTAGCCAATCAGATGGAAGAAAGTCGCATTTAAAGAGTGAGTGTCAACCGTCGTGCATTGCGCGTTTGTGTTTATCTTTCCGTACATACGATAACGACGAAGTGTTTTGAAGTGCTTCGTTGCCAACTTGACATGGTAAATACTCCGAAAATTCACAGAAAACCCTATACAGGCCGCTTTCTTATTCATCCACAATCCAAATACGTCCACTCAGAATCTGATTTTGTTGTTTGAACCTCGTCACTTGGTCTTCCACGCTTCGCGTCAGTCAAGGCTGACACAATTCGAAACGAAAGTCAAGAAAACGTCGAATGTTGTGAAAAATGAAGAAATAATTACTTTCTAAGGTGTCTTCCTTCAATTAAAATACAAAATGAATAATTTATATCAAGGATTGACAAGATATTTACGGATGAATTCACTAGGTCGACCATTTTTTGAAGCAGCGTGCAATGCATCACGGTTGACACTCATATCAAAATAATCAAACAATTATCACAGCGTCCACAAGTGTCCCAGACACTGTTAGAAATGTTCGGACTATGCAAATAATTTTGGTTTTTTCACTTTTGTTGGAACAAACACAAAATATAAGGAGGAAAACATGGTAAAAACAAAATTCTTGCCATAGAAACGGGGATAGCGAAGATGATAAAACTTACTAAAATGTCTTATTGCGAGAAAACAACAGTTTTAATCTCTATACCAAGTTGTATGATATATTTTGAAACGTTTGACAAGTTTTCAAAAATATCATCTCTTCACGTCCTTTGATCTATTAAAAAGCACTTATTTTGTGTTGCCAATGTACTTTAAGTCCCCGAATGTCCTTTAATAGTTCTGTTTCGTTCTCGTATTTGTCGTCTCGAAAAGACTTTTGACGGTTTCTGCAGTGCTGTTTAAAATCATTCGGGGTCCGATGTAAATCTTCTTTTCGCTATTATCCGTGGTCAGAGATCCGTGGCCAGGTGACACTTGTCTAGCCTGCGGAAGCAGCCGCCTATTACCTTGCAACACGATCTCTTCCTTAAATTAACTATTATCCTTAATTTACAAATCGCTCTAAATTAAGGATAATGGTTAATTTAGCGGCGATCGTGAGAGTCGCGCATGCGTATGTTAGTCAATTACTATCCCACAAGCTTAGTATCTCTCACTTGTTTATAAGTTTAGCTGGCCAAGTAAGGGAGCTAGGGATGGAGAAAATTTTGACGGGGGTTGGGTTCTAGCATAGATTAACCATTATCCTTAATTTAGAGCGATTTGTAAATTAAGGATAATAGTTAATTTAAGGGAAGAGATCGGGTTGTACCTTGCGCCTGCACGCGTCAGCGGTGACAGCTGCTTCCGCAGGCTACACTTGTCACACTTGTCACCGCATTTTCGTTCCCAGGGCCAAGAAACGGATGTTTAGTAAGTACTTCATATTATGTGATATAGTGGATCCCTAGTTAGTATTAGGTTTATGTTTAGGATTAGGTTCAGCATGGATCCACTATATATGTCATGAGATAAGTAGTTACCAAACTTCCGTTTCTTGGCAGAGTTCCAAAAGGGAACGAGATTGCAACGTTCTTGCAACCTCCTACCCAGGGTCTCATCTCCGCTCGCCGCCAGCGAGTGTAGGGGCGACGAGATTGCGATAGGTAGTTTTCCTGGATATGGACAATCGTTCGTTTTCTTATATACTAAAAATATAGTTAAAATCATAACTCATTTGATAAGATATTTTTATTTTTCGTATATCCAGTGCTTTCTGCAATTTAATGCAATACTGTGATTAGACGTATTCAGGAATACATTGATTTAATGTTTGCAGCGTAGAAGGAAGCGATATTTCTCCGTTTGAGCTTTAGAGCAGCTGTAACAAGGTCAGTCTCCGGAGTCCATGTCTCCTTACAAAGTGTTATCTTCTTAGGAACTTCAAACTTCTCGAGTTTTTCTGAAGAAAAAATAAAATATACTCAACACACAGGATCACATTGAACAAGAGGTGTTTACGCAAACTCAGTTTTGGGTGAAGGTTCATATAAATCCCGAAATGACGTCACATAGACTATCGGTAGTAAAATTCGAAATTAAAATCAGCTGTTATTTCTAAAACAAAGCATTATCGTAAGAGTTAGGGTTATAAGTATTAGGGTAAGGGTTAGGATTATTTTAAATTCGGGATACTTGTATGAAACGTCAGCCAAAGTTTTGGACCAGAAACTAGGAAGCAATAAAACAGGTAACACATAATTTGCTTTTGGTTTATTCAAAACAAATTATGAAATGTTGGCTTATCTTCAACAGTCAATATTGAATGGACATTATAATTTGTCAATCGACACGCTACTTGGAGTTAAGCTGAGTGGACCAAAGTACAGTACAGTACAGTACAGTACAGTACAGTACAATGTCTCCTCCTGTATTATAGATATGTCATTATGCTCTTATATTCTTGTCATAAGCGCCGCCATTTTATAGTCCGCTCGACGGCGCAGATTTAATGTACAGTAGGAATTTTCGTGCTTGTCTTTTTATCCTTGTACGCAATGACGTCCAAATTAAAAAGAGAATTCCGCCATACATCAAATTTGAGCTTTCGAAGCGGCGCCATGGACTTATGTATGTATATTTCTAGTTACAATACGTACCATTCTTTGCGGTCGTTTCAATGGATTGCAAGACAGTCTTCATTACGGCTTCATTGTTGCACAATAGTTCCAAATCGTCAGGGTTTAGGTGGAGAGATTTCGCCAACGCAGTTAGTTCTTTCTCACGGGGAACAATCAATGCCACGGCATAGGATTTACCAGAATCGGCGTAAACACACACACTTTCCACAAACGGACAGCGAGACAAAGCCGCTTCGACCTTCCCTAAAGACACGTACTCGCCAGCCTGAAGTTTTACCAGATCTTTCTTGCGGTCTACATCCAGCACAAGAAAAACGAAGGTCACTTTATATTTGAGACTAATATTGTGGCGGAAAGAAAGCAGGAAAGTAAATGTCCCTCCGCACATAAGATCCCATGTGGGGGTATACGGACCCATCTGAGGGACAACAGCTTTGTTCCTCCAACAGTTCAGGACACTGAATGCTTCATTATTGTAGTAAATGAGCCTTTTATGTAAATTTAGAGTGAAAAACCCCTGATATAACAATATTTGGCAGACGGTTATCGAGCTGAACTCCACAGGGGTAACGTTACAAAGTAACTATATTTGAAACATAGTTCGGGTCGCATGGTAAAGATTGAAATAAAAAATAATTAAATATAAAATAAAAGCATAGACACTTTATGCATACGCATAAACATTGTTTCCGCTAGCTATGCGTCAGCATAGTAACAAACCCTGGATTTTTAGTCACGCAATTAAATATGGCATGTTTTATAATCAAGCGATGGTCATTCTTTATATTTGAAACCGATTAAACTACATGAGTATAAATATTCGATAAGTGTCTTCCAAAACATTGATACAAATGACCACCATCGTTTCACTTTTATGCTCCCTTCAGGGGGTTGGTTACGTCCACTGCTGTGGGTTAAAAATCTGTTATTATATTTAAATAAAAACATTTTTAACGTATTTTACGACCCATGACTTTACTCACGACCCTAGACTTGATATGCGGCCGATCGCATCACGCAGTTGAGATCATGATAGTCTGCACGTGACTGGTTTAAGTACGAGTGCTGCGTGATGTTGGCGCATGATGCGCACGTTTTTACCCAAAAATGGAAGTAACCTTTGATGTACTTGGCATTCTTTTAGAGATTGTCGAGGGAAGATTGATATCTGTTGAAATGTAAGCTATTCCGGTTTTTTATTCATATACCCTAAATCTAAGAGTTGGCTGGTTTATGTCAGGATTTCGGTTGACTTTGCGGTCGACATCCACCTCGATAGGCAAGTTTAAAGTTTATGCATTAACCTAAATTTATTATTGGCATACTTTTCCATTTGATCATGCACTGATCATGTCGATTTACGCGACAATAACATGGCACTTTTTCATCTGCAAAACCCATCAGCTTTACATATCCTACGTGCTGTTATGGGATAAATATTTATAAGAAATCCGCAAAGTTTATCTTAGAGTTTATTTTATCTACAATCTAGAGATGCTGAACAAGTACTACACTATTTACAATGGCCGATACAACACGGACACAAATATTGTAAAGTGATTGTGAAATTCATATTTATATATTTAATTAGAATTACATCTTGGCAAGTTTAAAGTTTGTGCATTAACCTAAATTTATTATTGGCATAAATTTCCATTTAATCACGCACTAGTTGTGTCGTGTTGATTTCTCATTAGCCTGGGGGAGTGAGGCATCTCTTTAGTTCCACGATCACAGATGAAAGAAAGATTATGTTTACTTGAGAAAAGCCTTTGACAGCATACTGTACAGTATGTCAAGAAAGACTGAACAAAAAACCTCAAAGCATAGGCGCCTCCACATCGTCTCTGATAGTGATGGTGAATCATACGTCGACGACGCTAATTTGGAATCCGTAGACGGTCGGTAGCATCTTTAGTGGTCGGTAGCATCTTTTTATTATATATATATAGTTTACTTACAATGGGATTACATAAATATTGATTATCAACTAAAATTGTCATGTTTGCTTGCATAGCCCAGTGGTCTGTGTTATTGATTTTTAGTTGTGAGAGCGGGGTTCGAATGTTGGGTGAGTATATAATTTTTCCATTTTTTAAAATTTTTACTTTACTTTTTTCTTTTTAATAGGGTTAGGATTAAGGTTAGGTTAGGGTTAGTTTTAGGGTTTGGTTTAGAATATTATCAAAAATAGGCGCGCGTAAAAAAGTCCCAAGATGCTAGCGACTATCAAAGATTCTACCGACCGTCTACGGATTCCAAATGTGCGTCGACGACACCAAGCTATACGTACCTTATCAGTAATTGAACTCGGTCTATACCAGATATTTCACGAGATCTCAGGCGCATTCAACAGAGTGGGCTGCTCTATTGGCCTATTTTAAGTTTATGCTTTTTGGAACGAACAAACGTGAATGTAACTTCATGTAAACTGTAAAATATCTAATGACATTCTGTAAATTAGTTATTGTATTGTATCACTGTACTTACCAATTATTTTTAGGCTTCCATCAGGATCAAATTGACCGATGTCGCCAGTGTAGAACCAACGTTGACCATACCTGTCCACACGGTAGCTTTCGTTTGTTTTCTCTGGCATTTTGTAGTATCCCATAGTGATGTTTCCTCCTCCTAAAACAACCTCACCCCTCGGATTCGGTTTATCATAGGGTGTGTAGCCGCCTAGAGGTAAAATAAAACAACAGCGGTTGGTACAGATCTATCAAACTTCATCCAGACGTTTGCTCTTTACGTTTGGATTTCATTTCCCGTTGCTACTATTATTGACGATATTTTCTCTCGCAAATAATAATAATAATAATAATAATAATAAGTGTCACTTCCCTATTGGGGTGACATCATCCTACCTTTCCCTATAAATATGCGCTCTAAGTTTCTGTTTATCAGCAGACGTAGCTGCGTTTTCTGCCGAAATGCATCGTGCTCTTTTATTTTAAGCCTGTTTATTTCTCAAATATTTAAACAGTCCTTCTAAGAACTCACTTATTTTTCTCACCCTTTGCTCCAATATTACGCCATTATTAGATTTTGGTAAATGTGTTTATAAATAAGCAGTTTAGTTTTCAGAACTTTCTGAACTTATTACCAATCACCATGGTTACTACGTTTTATAAAGTGATATTTAAATTTGTCATCACGACAAAGTCACTATTTTATTAATGATAATAGAGTCGGAAAGAAGGAAGGAGAAACGATATTGAAGCGAGAGGTTAAATGACTGTGGTCGACGAGGAAGGTAGAAGTAGTTCCAGTTGTAGTTGGAGCTCTAGGAGCTGTGAGTAAAAAGTTTGAACAGTGGATAGAAAAGATTGGAATCACGCTACTTGGAACATCAAAGATACTAAGAAAAAAATTAGAAAGCTAAACATACCAGTGTCACCTTAGTCTACCGGTGTAGACGGCTGCCACTGATGAACATCAACCGAACATCAAGTTGCGCGAAGAAGACAATAACAATAACAATAATAAATATAGACTGATTATAAGAAGGCAAACATCACTATGAGATAGATAATCCTTTGATAATATTTGATATAATAGTTCGTAGATAATTTTAGTGACTCTTAAACATTTAGACTTATTAAGTTCTAGTAGATATTCTGTAACAACAATTTGTTTTAAGGTTACGTACTTGCGTCCTACAGGGTGTATGTTGCTTTTTATGTAACTAGCATTCATACGTGTCATACTGCTATAATAATGAACTGGAATAATAATAATAATAATAATAATAATAATAATAATAATGGAAACTTTATTTAAATATTTTGTTATATATACAATTATAAATCTCGCTCAATGAGGTAATTTACAATTGACTACTTGAACCACTATAAACTATCAATTAAAGATTATACAAATGAAAATATGAATATATACGTCTAAATTTTAAAAGTTCATTAATTCAGGATTTGTAATAATAATAATAATAATAATAATAATAATAATAATAATAATAATAATAATGAACAACTGGAAAATGCGACTGGAGGTGAATGCTGGGGGTCGGAAAATGCAGAGCAGCTGGATCAGAGTATGCAAGGAGATAGTTATGCACCGGTATGGTACTGCCTGACCGAAATCCTAACCACAATGCTTCTGGAGAAAATAAGAGGGTATAGGATGGGGCCTCCTCGGGAAAGGTCAGGTTGTTGGAAGGAGTTGAAGAAGGGGATGAAGAAGAGATATGAGGAAAAGCTGAATAATGAGTATAAAGTGAAAGTTGTGCAGAGCCAAGTAATTACAGGGCAGGGAAAAGAAAGCCACATGTGGTTGAACTCAAACACTACACCTACATCATGAATATGTTGGAAGAAATGGTTGAAACCCGAAAATGGAAAGCGATTCGAAGGATTGGAGACACAGATGGAAAGTGTAGGTTATGTGGGACAATATGATGAAACCGTTCAACACCTTGCAGAATGTGAAAAATTGGCGGGAGTTGAATACCTCCGCAAACAATAATGCATTGATGGTATTAGCAGTTAACTGGGCTATAGAGAAAGGACTTCTACCTGAAAGCACAGTATGGTACGGAGAGATGGAAAAAGGGACATGTACTCAAGGGGAATAAATTTAAACTATACTGGGACTTTGAATACAAAATGAGGAAAACGAGTACAGCGCGTAGACCGGACATGACCCTGGCGGATGAAAAAGAGAAGATATGGCTTATGGACATGTCTTGCCTACAGGAGAGGAAAATCGAGAGGGTAACAGTAACACCAATGTAGAACTTGAATGACAACCATCGATTTTTTGATCCACAACATCACGAGTAGTTTCCAGTTCGCGAGTGGCTTATGCTGGGAGGCCCGTTTTAGGGCTAAAACGCCGCAACACTAAGACAGCAAAAAATCTCGATTACGTACAACGCCATACGATAGCATTATAATGGCGTTTTACTTCGTAATAAGAAAAATAATAAATAATTGTGCAAAGAAGACAATAATAATAATAACAATAATAATAATAATAATAATAATAATAATAATAATAATAATAATAATAATAATAATAATCATTATAATGATGATGATAATATTTGAACATCTTACAACACTCGGTGTTACTACCGATGAATTGAAGAAAGTCAAAAGTACCCACTGGCTTAAGTTTAATAAACCTGTCACTAATCACCGGTATATAAATCTTTAGCGTGAAACACAAAACATAATATTAATAATAATAATCCAGAAAATCACCGTGCACTAGCAATTTGACTTCTTGCACATCGAACACTTCACCAAATAACCTTCGCTCTGCTATGCTTACAGAATTGGTAGTACTAGTATAGTATCACTCACCTTCGTCCCAGTTCACAAGTTTAATCTCAGTACAACCAATTGGAGCTCCGACACGCCCGCATGTTTTATCCCACACTGTTGCGAAAAATTAAACAGAGAAAAATGAGCAAACTAGCGAGATCTGTACGATGATGACTTTCAACGATGTTCATAACTTAAAGCTGACCTTCAGTGCTGCGTTTTCCTACGTACGTTTATTACGCACAGGTGCATCGAAGTATAAACGTATGGTAGAATCATACAGTACTAATGTACAGTTGAAAAATCGCATCATTGGAAATCATCCATTAATAGTAACACATATGTAACCTAATTATCAACAATAGATTAATTATACTATTATTTAATATATAAAATACAGAAAGATAAAAAAAATGTTTTTTTTTAAATTTTTTAAAATAAAGTCAAGGATGTATGTACTGTATATAGGTATTAAATGTTAGCCTCAGTGCAGGCAAACTCAAAATTTCCTGCAACTGGCGCATAAAAACTAACTCTGGTACCCTCAGGCACAACAAAGCGGATCGTAGGATACTAAATGAAAGTCGTGTTCGTATCCAATTCATGGTGGCAGAATATCTTTCAGATCTTTTAATTGAAAGTTTTGTTGCTAGTTACTTGTGGAAATTTGCACAATAAAAAATTTGCACAATTAATAGTACAATGCAACGCATGTATATACGTTCATATTCACGACTAACACGAGTTTTGGAACTACAGGTACAGTACACATGACTATTAGTGTACTTGGTTGCAGATTAGGGAAGGGCTCTTCAACCTACGGCCCGCGGGGCAGATCCAGCGCGCAAAGTATTTCAATCAAGCCCGCGAAGTGCTTCCAAAAACAGTATGAAATACAGTTACTTCGCACGATTCTAATAAAGTGTGATACTTGCCTATGAAATAAATGGTCACAAAAGATTGTATGAAAAAAATGATGTTCGGAGTAACTGCTGTTAAACCGAAGCATAGCTTTCAAACTCAATTGATTGTCAAATTATGCGCGTGTTATGGATCGTTTGCTAATGAGCAGCGCTAAAGCTAGTAGGAAAATTCCTCCCACACGAAATAAGCCATATTTGGTATCCACACACCTGCACACAACGCACGAGACCGGAAAGCAAAATACCTAACTAGTTGTACCATATCACATATTTTCACTGAAACCATGCAGTACAATATCCTGATTTGACGATGTAGATTGTTATTGCGGATGCAATTTAAGGAACGACAAAAACTGCCACTTACAGTTGCATATGGTTCCACCACCACACGTCTCCGTCAAGCCATAACCTTGAACCACGGAACAACACATGCAGACATTCATGAAGTGCTGCGTCTTTTCTGATAAGGGAGCTCCGCCACTCAACATCGCACGTATGCTACCACCAAGGATGTACTTTGACTTTTTAAATATAAACCTTAAAAAACAAAACATCTTTTGACATATTCTCATTTTCTATTTACGTTTCAAATTGTCTAGGCAGCATCATATTTTTGGTATAAGGCTCTACATAACCAAGGCACCGAAATACATTACAGAATTTCTAACAGCTTATAAGCCTGGACGTTCTCTTAGATCTGCAACTAAAAACTTTCGGGAAGTGCCAGCCTTCAACACAAAGACCTATGGTGACAGATCGTTCTCAGCTGCTGCTGCCAAACATTGGAACTCTCTACCGGTTTATATAAAAACCTCTGACACTCTTTCTAAATTTAAGACTTCTATAAAAGTTTTTATTTGATTTATTGTTTCGCTTACTTAGGTATTGGCTATATTATTGTAAAGCATCATATCATATCATATCATATTATTATTATTATTATTATCATTATATTATTATTATTATTATTAAGATTTTATGGATTAAAATATGTAAATAGGCTTTTTATTCTATTATTATTATTATTATTGTTGAAGTTATTATTATGTTGTAATTTAATCATTTTCTTATTGTTATTATTATTATATTCACAACATGTCAACAGCAAGAATATTGTATCAAACAAAGTGTACTTCAAGTTCTACCTGTTGATCAAAGGCGTGTCATATCCCTGTTTTATCTGCTCCAATTTGTAGTCATAACAGAATTTGAACAACAACCTTGTCAGCCAGGGCCCTTCCTTCACCTTATCCAAAACATTTCGATGAATTCGATCCATGATTACCTAAAATTATAATCGCCAAAATTTGATGCGATAAGTGTTTGTCATTCTATCGAACTTTAAAATTATTGTCGCTAATCCTCTTTTACCAACCATAGTTTATTGAGGATAACCTATTGAAATCATGCATAATATATCATTGACCAGTGGCGGACACTAGGGGGGTGGGGCGACCGCCCCCAATAATAAGCCAGTTCGTAATGTCGACTGCGCGTCAGCGTTCTGCGTCGGGATAAAACTTTTTTCAATTCATAACATCAGGCTGGGGGCAATTCAGTATAACGAATTTGACATTACGAGCTGGCTTATTTCAAAGACTAAAATTTCAAGGATAGCTGAATAACTAAATGACGATATGGCGGCACCACTGATCTCTAATTTAAGAAGACACTGGTTTTAAATACCAAACTTACAAAATTCATCACACCCGTAACTGTTGCAAATCGAAAATAAAAATAAACCTGCCAGGGTGTGCGCCACAAACCTTTCAGATTGCCGAACCGAATACTTCAATACACGGATCGCGAATCTCAAAAAATGTACCCACGCTTTGTATTGTGGGATACTAGAGGTGAGTAAAAGTCACGGTTTTGCTTAATCACGGACGTTTAAAACATGGTTATTTTTCGTTGTTTTCTACGATTTATGTGTAATAAAGCGCTTTGATTCTTGTTACATGCCTAGAAACATTGTAGTTAAACTTGAACAAGATAAACACTTGAATATTGTTACTTAGCCAACCGGAAGTAGAATGTTAATGGCGATTATGTTGGTTTTTCGGCCAACTAGCCATTGAGTACGTCAATAACATTTAGAAGTACTTATTTTTTAATTGTTATGCGTTTTTACCGTCATTCCTTTTTTGACCATTGTGGTCCTAAAATATCCCACAATGCACCAAATACGCATATTTTTTGAGATTCGCGATCCGTGTATTATATTTGACGCAACCTTGACGTATAACTCAATTAAATTCGACAGTCTCAATTACATTCGTCCCACTCGCACTACGTCCGACTCAAACGCATAATGCGATAGAACACAATTAAGTTCAACGTATAAAGTAGAATTCTGTAAATTCTTCCCCCAAAATGCATTCGAGATTCTAGATTTCAAAATTTTCCGGGGGCATGCCACCGGACCACTAGAAATCGCACCAATATGTCGTCACGTGTCCGCCACTGTCATTGACAGTGAGAATACTAACACGAAGAATGCAGTGATTAGTACAGAATAGCTAAAATAAGATAATCTTCTACTTACAGGTACTGCTGCCATTAATGTAGGCTTGAGGACAGAAATATCGCCTTTCGATCCTTTCTTGATTTTTGATGACTAAGTAAAATAATAGTGAATGGTGAGGACTGTCACGATATTTGAATGAGAGTAAGTTACTAAGTTAACAAGCAAATCATACAAACAGGTTTGATATAATCAAATAATTGGTTTATTCATAACAAAATACAATTCCGCTGATATTGATATATGCGGTGTTAGCGAAACATATCTACGACCTGATTTACCAGATGCATTGGTTGGAATTTCCAACTATTCAATTTATAGGAGAGATAGGAACTGGTTTGGTAATGATCCACGAAAAATGAAGGTATTGCAATATATGTCCGAAGTAACCTGAACGTCATCGATGTGATACGTAGATCTGACCTAAATATGAATCAATTATAGTATTATTGTGATATTACCATCTGATCATAGCTCATTTGGGCCATATATCATCCTCCCAAGCATAAATACATAGATGTCAAGCTAACTGATTATTTATCAGACCACAATCCTATATAGTTATATATGGGAGGAGATTTTAATGGCCTAGATATTAATTTGTTACCCACTATCACGGATCTTTTTGGTTGACTTTACTACAAGACAAAATGCTATCCTTGACAACTTCCTGACGAATCGACTAGAAATATTTTCTAATTAAGACAGATCATAAGGAATAATACTACCGGCTGGAATAAAACTAAAGCCCTTGACAAAAAGAGAACGCTGCAAATTGGCATTTCAACAATTAAAAACTTTTGATTGGAAATCTCTTCTGGATAAATCAAGTGTTGATAACTCTGTAAATCAACTGCAGAACACCATTATAATGATTAATAGGAAATGATTGATTGAAGGAAATCGATATGATGTCAAATAAATATCAAATGATACAACCAACTCTCGATCAAAATTTTGTAAACGAGCTAAATAATTACATTGCTAATATATTCTCTGATGACAACTACAATGTGCCAATCCCTACGAAGGTAGATAAAGATACTCCTATTCCCGAGCTAAATGAAACTCAAGTGCTGTTGGCGTTATCAAATAAAAAAGACTGCGAGTGGTCCTGATAACATCCCTTATTGGATCTGGAGCTAGATTATGCTAATTTTGTTTGCACCAGTGGTGGAAATATGGAATCTATCACTCCAAAAGTCAATATGGCCTACACTGTAGCTCATGAAAAGAAGAGACCCTGACTTCAAAATAATTAATATCACCACAGTTATTGCTAGGATTTTCGAGCGTATAAATAAATATGGTAGGGTAGAACAGAATAGAGCAGAGTTTTTTAATATCATCCAACTAAAATAAAAAAATCACAAACGTGTAACAATGTTGTATCTGGACGTTACAGTCACGACCCCTACATCTTCAAGAGATGCATATTGCTAAATTGCTTACTTGGTCTGACAAAGTCAGTGGCGATGAGTAACCGATGCTCGATCCTTGTGACAACATCACCAGTTCTAGTAAGGACAGAATGGTTTCGTTATAACAAAATATCACGTGGCAATATAGCCATTCAAAACGCTAACTTTACAGCTAAGCATATTGGATGCACATGAGTTGAACAATATAAAAAATGTACAGTTCGCCTCTTGATGATATCCCCCCAGTCCGTGAAATTGGACCAATTAATCGCAGTGTGTTACACTTGAACAAGGTTATACGCACCAGCTGAAAGTTCCAGTACATGGGCAAGTGGTAGATAGCCAATGTAAACGTCATTACTAAAAGAAAAAAGAGTATTGTACAAGATTTGTCATGAAGATTTCAGAAATAAGAGGGGAAACTCTAGGATGGGAAACTGTCTCTAAAATAAACATTTGACAGTCTAAGGAAATAATAAATAAAGGAATTGGAAACAATTAAGGTCTTGCCCATTGATTGGAAAAAATAAGATGTGTGAAGTTGATCGTCGAGGTTGTTGTAGTCTTGAGAAAGACTGTTGTTGGTGACTGACGTTTCGACGGCCTCAGCGGCGGTCATCTTCAGATTCGAGTAAAGCGTGTTTGTCAGGTTTGCCTATATACAGTATATACTGTACGTCTGGTTCATTACGTCATAGTTTGTTTGTGTCATAATTAGTGCGAGTGGGTGTTGCGTCATGCGTTAAGCATGGGTGTATTGTTTGTCGGTAGGTCTATTGTTTGTGCGAAGAAGTCTTTTGTATGGTGTTGGTACTTGGTAATTGTTGTGATCTGTTAAGTGGTTTATGTTCCAAGTTGGTATACCAACTTTCTAATGTAAGTCGCTGTTTGTAGTTTGTGTTAAAGGCGATACATTCAGCCGAGTGGTGTTCAGCTATGTGATTAGTCCTGTCCCCGTTTCTAGTCGCTCGTTTGTGTTCAGCTAGTCTGATCTTTAGGTTTCTGTCGGTTTCACCATTATAAGTGTCCTGGCATTTGATCGGCGCATTTGATCTGTAAACTGCACCCTGTCTTT
Organism: Chrysogorgia sp. JL179-B06; assembly: GCA_035772405.1. Taxonomy (NCBI): domain Eukaryota; kingdom Metazoa; phylum Cnidaria; class Anthozoa; order Scleralcyonacea; family Chrysogorgiidae; genus Chrysogorgia; species Chrysogorgia sp. JL179-B06. The sequence continues at coordinate 1,786,494 of JAYKKM010000147.1, forward strand.
TGTGAGGCTGTTCTTTGTCTTTCACGTTAATCGGTATATGTCGCAAAGTAGTCACGTATATATGGAAAAAATAAGTTGCGTTTTTTAATCGGCTGATACATAAAGAATAACATTCACCAAGAATGTCTTAGACATCAATTCTCCATAGTACAATTTAGAAACTTAATTCCCGATAATTTATTTGATTTATTGAGTTGGGATTATGATATGCATATTATACCTATTGTTCTGGACTCTGTCGGCCATTCCTGCTATGGCAGCAATAAGATTCGCATGCGATATTATAACACCTAAAAAAATGAAACATTAATTGTGTTGGCTGTGACCTTTAAAACTCAACCATTATAGGTCGCTAGGTTCAAGATACACACTGCATCCTTGATCATATATTGTCCAATGATAGTGTAATGTCCAATGATAGTGTAATGAAAAATTCATTGTGTTGCAGATTTAAAAAGTTAAAATAACACATAATGCAAGGTCTGGGCAGTAACATAGTAACAGTACCATGAGATATGAAAATCGTTTTCTTTGGCTGTCTAATGTGGATATCTTTTTTCTTGGTTAAAGAAAACCACATGTATTGCAAACAAATATAAGCCGTTTAAAAATAACTCAAACTTCATAAATATCGAGATGTTGCGTTTTGCAATTTCAAATTTGGATAATGCCTGTCTTTATATTCTAATAACAAATGCAACCATAATCGAAATAAATACAAATCATCATTATTACTATATAAATAAACAGTTTATGTTGGCAGGACTGTATTCTCCCTGGATATGGGGCTCCCCTTCAAGATATGGAAGTTGTAGTACCGTAGCAGCTGGCGCCACTTTTCTCGCAAATCAAGTTCTTAAAAGTTGGTTTATTTGGCTTAAATTGTAGTGAAGTTACCTGGAGATAATGTTGCAAGGAAAATAATAATTTTGAACTTATAGACACTCCACCCCAAAAACAAATGTTGCTTAAACGAAAGTTTTTTTGTCGCCTTACATGAGAATGGGTATATTATTTTTCTTCTAATCTTTTTAGTTTGAGAGAAATTTATTTATTTAAAAGACTTTCGTTGTGAATATTAAAATCTAAATAATATTACAAAATGGAAACCCACAACGAGGGTCAATCACTACAGAGCGGTGCTCCAATCTACGTGATAGCCCATAACATAAGTTAAAAGAATAAAATAACATTAATATGTACATTAAATAGTGAACTATAGCTTCTAATAACAACATTGACTAAACTTAACTAAATTCCTAACAGATGTACATTTAGGACATATTGCCTTCCAGGTAAGAACATTCTCGCAGTCGAACGTTCGAGTCAGTGCAAGTTTGTAGTACTTAATCAGGGCAGATTTAAACATCAATACAGTAGATAACGATTTAGTGGAAGATGGCAAGGAATTCCACAACTTGACTGTCCGATTAAAAAAACTGCGTTGAAAAAGAGAGGTCTTGCAGTTATTATTAGTCCTATAGTCAAGTGAGCAGCTTTGTCTTGTGCATTTGACAATAACTTTAGGTTGAATAAAATCCGAAAGATTAATATTATAAAAACCGTTAATGGCTTTAAAAAAGAAGACCAGATCTCTGATTTCATGCCAGTATGAAACCGGCAGTAGATTGAATTTTATAAGTCGTTCTTTGTATGGAAGTGCTGCATCAGGATAGTTCAAGATGAATTTAGTGCCGCGCCGTTGGACCTGTTCAACTGTACGTAGACCTCCAATATTTAGTGGTGTCCATACCTCGCTAGCATAGCCAAGGTATGACCTGACTAGGCTTAGATAGAGTGAACGTTTGGTTGAAGTATCAAAGTGGCGATCTGATGCTCTATACAGGAAACCAAGCATTTTATTGGCCTTGGATGTCGTTTCAGCGATGTGTGATCCCCATTTAAAGTTGGAATTTACAGCTACACCAAGATCTTTTTGCGTGCTCACTAAAGCAATAGAGTGAGAGCCGACGGTGTACGTATTTTGTATGGGAGATCTCTTACGTGTAACACGTAACGCCTCACATTTTTCGAGATTAAAAGGCATTTGGCAGTTATCGGACCAATCAGAAACTTTGTTGATATCTTGTTGAAACAGGTGAGCGTCATCCAACGAATGAATAACTCGAGCTAATTTTGTGTCGTCAGCAAAAAGGTAGATCATCGTTTCGTCAGATAACCCGATTGGCAAGTCATTGATATACCAGAGAAAAAGTAAGGGTCCCAAAATGCTCCCTTGTGGAACTCCAGAGGAAACTGGTAAGGATGTAGAAGTAGCACCCTTCACAAGTACTCTTTGTGTTCTGTTGGTAAGGTAGACTTTGAACCATTGGAGAAGAGGTCCATCAATGCCCGCAACAGCAATTTTGTTGAGGAGGCGGGAATGGGAAACTTTATCGAAGGCCTTGGATAAGTCCAGATAGATAATGTCAGATTGTAACGATTTGTCGAGTGCTTCACCAATTTTATGTAAAAAACAGAGCATCTGGGTAACGGTGGAACGACCTCTGAGAAACCCATGTTGATGGACAGAAAGGGAGCTACTAAGGTGTTCAATGAGTCGAGTGAAAATGCATCTTTCGAGGACTTTAGATAAGATGCATAGTAACGATATAGGCCTATAGTTGCTAACATCCTCCTTATCTTGTTTCTTGTGGATTGGTATAATCAATGCTTCCTTCCAAAATGTGGGTAACTTACCAGTAGAAAGTGACTTGTTGAATAGTTTAGTGATTGAAGGAGCGAGTTTCGAAGCGCACTCAACCAGAATACGAGCGGGTATGTTATCGGGCCCACATGCTTTGTGTGGGTTAAGGTTACATAATAGGTTTTTAATTTCAGAAGAAAGAATTATCGATGTCAAAGTAATAGCACAGCCAGGGTCGGTGGAACAGCCAAAATGCACAGTGTTTTGACCATGTGGATCATCTGTGGTAAAAACGGAGTGGAAGTACTGGTTGAAAGCTTCAGCTTGAGCAGCGGGGCTACGAAAAGTGTGAACGCGAGACTTAATTGTCGCAGGAATTGAACCAGTTTTCCGATTGTTCTTGTAAAAAGACCAAAATCTTTTTGGATAAACACGTAAAAAGAATTAAGAGGAAAACTAATACACATTAGGCGACAAAGAACTTTCATTTAAGCAACACTTGTTTTGGGGGTCGAGTGTCCCTTTAAAGGGTTACAAACTATATATAGAGAGACTTAGTAGTTACATGCAGTAGAAATGAAGGAGTGTACATTTTGTAATTATATGGTACACCAACTGTAGTACTATATTGATAATGTACATGTAATAGTGTATGTCATAATAATTTTGCTTTTCTTATGTAAATAGAAAAATATCAAACAGATAATAAATGGATAAATTATACCTTTTGGTAAACCAGTTGAACCACTTGTGTACATGACCAATGCTGTGTCCTCAGGGCATGGTGGAACACGCGACTGCACAACTTAGAGCAAGATAGAAATTGAAGTAATGTATGAAGTTACTGTGGATGGGCTTGTTTTATTGTACAAATGCAGTTAAAGTTACTATAAATTTATTGTCTTATTTGAAAGAACTTTTAAAATGATAAAGTAACTTCTTTTAAAGATTTTTGCTTCTTCACTTTGTTTTTGAAATGCAAATGTCTGGAATTTATGAATGATGAATGACCGGAGAAGTTTGTGTATCACTTTCATTCTCAAACGAAATTTATAATTTTTAATTTTTAGTAGTAATTCACACTTTAGTGTTTTCATTTCATGAAGGCAAAGATATATAACATTCTCTGATAAGTCATTATGCATGTGTGATTCCAGACATTTGCATATCAAACAAACTGAAATATTTCAAAAACAAAGAGAAGAAACGAAAATCTTCAAAAGAAGTTACTTTATCATTTTAAAAGTTCTTCCAAATAAAACAATACTTTTTTGACGTTATAAGCACTTTAATATATAGTGTAATCGCACAGTAACCTCCAAGTCTTTTGTTTCGAGAGCTGAGGGACGATTAACGTCGTATTTCCCTTGATCTCAACTAATGAGGGACGATTAGAACGAATCGTGATGAGGAAATTGATGAGGAAATCGTCCCTCATAATAATCACCGGGACGATGTTCGCAGGTTGGCCATTAACTCACCCAGACTAACCCTAACCACTTTTGTTCCATATAGCCAATCACAAAACCTGTTCATTTTAGGTACGTATTTACCGTGCATCAGTAAAGACCTGCCTTGTCCCCAGCCGCTCGCCTACAAATTACGAGAGTGGGCGCGCGGAAATTTGAGAGGGAGGGAGGGCGCGCGCGGAAATTTGAGAGGGAGGGCGGGCGCGCGCGCGGAAATTTGAGAGGAAGGCGTGCGAGGAACGACTGAAGGGAGTCATCAACCATTGCTGGCGCTCTATTGCCAGCCTGCGCTGTTCCGCCTTCACACTCCCGATTAAGAAGAGTCTGCTGAGGAGGCAGAGTAAAGACTGCTTTGCATACAGCAGACAAAAGACAAGATAGATTGACACTCTATTACATCGACCACTATGACACCGTTGCGATCGTTGCGACCAAAAGGAAACCAGGCTTTAGGCTACTGTATGTTGCGGGGGGTAACACGTCAGGAGCTTTGTAGGTCCCAGATACTGTGAGTGTGTTATTTCCCTAAATTCCCTCCTTCTAGCTGAAAATTATATTAGAACACATCATATTTTAGCAAAGTTAAAAGGTGGTAAACTGCCAAGATTTTTAGTGACAAAATACTGACGTTTCGAGCGGAGCCCTTCATCAGGGCATCATCCAACATTTTGGGTGTCGAAAGGTGTCGAAAGTTGATCAAATGCATGGGATATATAAGTCAATCAAATGCATGGGATATATAAGTCAATCAAATGCATGGGAGATAAATAAACTGATAATTAATGAGATGTGATATATTTTGCTATTTTTACAGTTGATCAGCAAACAGAATGAGGGGGATTTATTATACTGTCCCCAATATGCTGCCCTCCGACAGAACTTACTCTCGGCTGCTGCACAATTACTGAGAGACAGTTGGAGTAATTTGTTAGATTTCCAAAAATGTAATGTACTTCTTTTTGGATCTAATGACATGACATTCTATGAAAACAAATATTTATTTAAAAGGGTTCAGATTTATATTAAAGAATCTATGCGTTTTGCTAAAAGTCATTAATGTACTCCAACGGTCTTATACTTACACTTCTTATGTATCTATCTATTTGTTGTTTTTTGTACTTTTTTTGATAAAAATTGTAAATTGCGTGAACCCCCTAGATGAGCAGGTTTGCTCTTGGGGTAAATGCTTTAATAAAATATGTTTATACAAAAAAAAAGAAAAACAAAAGAGGTAAATAGTCTAAATCATGAGAAATTGCATTTTTCCGCATAGAAATGTTTGTAATGCAGATCTGAGCTTCATTTGGTGGTCTTGTTACTGAAAAGATTTATACCCTCAAAGTTTACCTGAGTGGAGAAATCGTGTTTCCAATGAATCAAGAAAAATAATTTGCGTAAAATCTGCCGTTTATCATAAACACAATTTCTCTAGATATACAAATGCTACAAGTGTGAAAGCACCGCTAGAACTAACCAAAATAAAGCTCAGATCTGAATTATGGGGGAAAATGCAATTTCTCATGATTTAGACAATCGAGTCACCTTTAACCTGTCATTAACCCTTTTTTCATATCTTAACTTAATCCCTCTAACCACCCTCTTTCATCACCCCAGCTATCAAATTATCTCCTAGTTTCACTTCCTCTTGCCTAAATAAATTATTCACGGTACTGGCATTCAGTAGAATAGACTTACTGTTTTGTGATCTTGACCCAATTGCTTCCACATCATTCATGGAGAAAACTTTAATGTGCTTGGGAAACATAGCCATATCACTTTGATTAACATTTCCCATATAAATAATGGTTCTCACATTAACAATTTTACTTGCAATCACTTGAAGTTTGCTTAATAAATGTCCATCAATGATAACAACTTCAACATCTGCTTGGTTAATACCATAGATAATGGCATCCTCTCCAAGAGTTGCATAAAGAGTTACCACTAAAAAATGTAGAAAACATTTTCATAAAGAAAAGCCCCCACATCCCGGCCCTTATCAGTTATAATGCATGCTGTATATAACTGTGGGACGATCATTGTGTGTTTACTTATTTCATGTGTGAAGTACTTCTTTCCTGTGTGTTTACTTCTCTCCTGGAACTAAATCTGCTTCATGTTTGCTATTTCCAACTGCATATACTCATAGTTGGGCGAGTACTAGGGTGAACATAGAAAAACGTTTCCAGTGATGAAAGTATATTATGAATATATATTATGAATATATTATCCGGTGATGAAAGTATATTAAGTATCTAGTGATGAAAGTATATTCCGGAACTAGTACTTGCGAAAATACAACTACACTGTAACAGACTTCTCAATATAAACGCACGCGCATTTGGTCACAATCAAATAAGTTGTTATCGTTTCCCGTCGGTAGACTCTTTCCGGGTATTAACGAGCAGAGTTTGTGCAAAGTGTTTGGAAATCTCCACCTACCTCGCGAAGTTAAGTTGTTTGGGTATAGAAATGAGTTAGTAATACGAGTTTTAAAATGTCAACCGTAAACAGTGAAGGGTAATAGTGTTGAACTCAAAACATTTTTATCATATGGAGTGGACGCAATTCTTGGGTTTAAGCAGGCTTTCAGCCAGGCGTGGCCATTGTTTGACTAACATGAGAGATCTGAAACGCATTTTTCTTGACTTTGAGGACCACATAAAAGAAAACGTTACTATTCTAACGCTCTATAGAATCGTAACGTTAGCCAATGTCAAGTGTTATTAACAATTAATGAACTGTACTACAATTAAAAAATATATACTGTAGTGAGCTTGGCAAACTTAGTAGCCAACAGAGATTAAGAGAGCAACCTGTAAGTTGCTGTTTGAGGAAAATATTTTGCTTAGCCCGTCCATGGCCGTCCACACGAAAAGTGACCGTCCAAAAATCTGATTTTTCAAAAGTGACTGTCGATAGGACGGCTGCCTGGCTAAAAGCCTGGGTTTAAGACAGACGGACGAACCTACATGAACTTTATTTGGTGTAAGGCGTTTGTGCCAGAAACGAAGAACTAAGAAGGTACAACAAATCATCCCAAATTGAAAGGAAACTCAAAAGGCGTTTTGCAGATTTCAATTCTAGATTTATTTAGCGATAAAAATCTTTTTTGACCCACAATATTGGCTAGATAAAAAACAATTTGGTGTTGCAGAAATCCAGCTGCTGGTAGATCATTTCAAGACGCCTCTTTCTACCGCTGGTTTCGCCGCCATTCAAGCCATTAAGGAATGGAATTAGCTTTCGGATGTTACGTGAAGGCTTACTGGAGCAGAGCCCCCATGTTCCCCAGACCTCGCACGCCATGTATTTGTAGAATGTAGATCAGAAATCGCATTAAATAATAAGAACATCGGCCTCTATAGAGACGAGGGACTCACAGTTTTCCGTAATATGCGACCCGGAGCAGCCGACTGAATCAGAACGCGGATATATATATATATATATATATATATATATATATATATATATATATATATATATATATATATATATATATATATATATATATATATATATATATATATATATATATATATTCCAACACTCGAAATTTTCGTTCACCATAAATCCTTAGAACATTAGAACTAGTAAATCAAAGGTCGTGGATTCGAAACCCAGCCACGGAAAGCAATTTTCTGCTTACGCGGTTTGGGCTCATTCACTCGAGAACATCTCATCTCATCATATATATATATATATATATATATATATATATATATATATATATATATATATATATATATATATATATATATATATATATATATATATATATATATATATATATATATATATATATATATATATATATATATATATATATATATATGTATATATATATAGAAAAGATTTATGGTGAAGGAAAATTTCGAGTGTTGGAATACATACATTTTAAGACCAAACCGGGACCAGTTGCGAAAAATGCAACTTCAAGGACTTCCGGCTGGAATTGAACTCGCGACCCTGCGATGCTAGTGCAGTGCTCTGACCACTGAGCTACGGAAGCCGTTCCCGAGAGCTTGTGGAAGGCCGAAGGAGTTCATCTTCAACTTCGGCAATAGCTTTTTCAGCTACAGTGTTCTTATTGATGTTTTTAACAGGACCAATCTCTATCGATATGCCAAACCCTTTCAGTGTGTCATCGTCTTTCATAGGCATAGCTATAAAGCCAGGGGCGGGGTCAACTGTGACGACAGCGGGTGGACCATCTAGCGAGTGCAGTCCGACACAAAAAGTTGCAAGATGCGCTCTTTTCATCAGGAATGATGGATGCCATTGTAAAAGATGTTGTAGTTTCGCGAATGACGAGGATGGACTGTTTGCATCGTTTGAGAACGTCGGCAGCGAACGAGACGCCAACAACTTCAGGTGGGTCTTCGCCGGTACTTTGGTGCAAACTTGCGTAATGCAGCACAGGTATGGCATGTTCCACAGACGTGGTCGATAACTTGCGGCATGTCGAGGGCATAGAAATTGCGTTTCATAACAAGTTGCAGCTGGTGCTTGGATGGGTGATCTAGTTTGATGTGAAGAGCTGTCACAAGTCCGTCAAGAGCAGAGAGAGGCACGATGATCAACTGAGTTGAGGGTGAAAGAGGATCATTACGTTGAACGACCAGTAAACCGTCCTTTTTCGAGGGACGTGTGACTTGCTTGAGATGTGCGTGTGTTCGGTGAAGGTCGGAGCATTCTGGTTGAATTTTAGCCCAAGCTAATCGCGTTGTGAATGGAAGATAGACCACGGATGTCATGTACCGATGTGGAACGAACTACAAAGTCTTCTGTTAAGGAGATGAAGCAGAAAATTTGACATCTTGGTTCATTGCATCCAGGGGCGTTACGACTGGAAAAGTCTGATGGTATGTTGGCGGAGCCCGCTAAGTGTCGCACGTTGACCTGGTAGCGGCTAACCGTCGACAAAAAAGATGTGACGCGAGGGCTCGCTGAGAATTCTCCGCGGCACAGTTTCTCAATAGCTTGAACGCACGGTTTGCTGTCAGTTAGTAAACATACTTGTTGGGTTGACTGGATGATGAATGGACTGGGGGGGGGGGGGGGGGGGTAGCCATTTCACTTGCATGGTGTTTTCTTAGCTTTGCGCTAAAGAAGCCAGCCAAATGAAGGGTCTTGTGATGGGTGACGTACAAAGTAGCTCTGATTCCGCGTTTCGTAACTGATCCGTCGGTAACAATCCAAAGCTGGTCAGATGGTCGAGGCAGTGTGATGGACTTGTGGGTTGTAAGCAAGGTCTGAGCAAAACGAAATGCTCACGCAACGTCTGTCCACTTTATAGATTCTTTGGACTGTTAGCATGCAATGGCGTTCTCTAATGGAGCTATATGTGAACATTTTGGTAGAACTCGTCCAAGGACCTTATAGGCTCCAATGAATGAACGTAGACCACGTATGTGAGCACGAGGAAAGGGTTGCTATACAATGTGGGCTTGCCGATAGACGTCCCTGTGTCCATACCCATCCAAGTATGGTATAGTGGTGGTGCGAGGGCAGATGATGGTTTTCGAAGGAGAAAGGTGAAGATTGCACTTTTGGAGAGCTTGTAAGATACGGTACCAGTTGTGCAGGAGTTCTTCTGTCGAGTCGGCAAGTTTGGCTGATATACCATCTTGTAGGCAATCCCCCAATACTCACACATCAGTTCTTCGAGTGCAGTTTCTGATCCAGGCATTCCCATGGCACAGCGTGTATAATTTCGCATACCACGAAAAGGAGTTGCAACACCGCAGTATTTCATGGAGCTTTTAGCAAGTGGTATTTGATAGAATGCACTCGTAAAGTCCGTGACGATGATGTACTTCCACTTGGCGATAGTACGTAGTGTCGAGTCTACGTCGGGCATTAAAGACGGCTGGGGCTTGCTGTAGCGTCCGACGTCTGCAAATACTGTGACCAGGCGGTGACCACCAGTGGGTTTGGTGACAAGAAATGAGGGGTTGAGATACTCGACAGTTATGCCAATATCGTCGGGACGTTGAAATATACCCCCTGAGACTCGAGCTCGTCGAATCTTTGTTGAACTCTAACACACTAAGTTATTGTGTGCATACTGTGGGAGTCTGCCCTTCCGCTGCGGACCCATACTAACTACTGCTTCGAATGGGCCTACGCCGTCGTTGTAACCTGTGATGGTTGGGTCGAACACATCGTCGTGACTTTGGAGTAGGTCTCGGAACTGTGTTCGAATTGTGTCGGTTAAGATGTTGTCGGGATCCAGTTTCACAGTACCTGAGTGTTCACAGGATGTCGGTTGCATGGTCGGTGGTGGATCATGGTAAAGGGTGTGTCTCTCTGGTGTCCGGAGTATGTGTCAGACAAATTTGGCAAAAATGTTAATGACGAGAAATGTTCTTAGGTTCCTTGGTATCGTTGAGTATGCGAACTTTTCCTGCTACTGCTTCTAGAATATGTGGGTGAGGCCAATAACGAGCTGTTTTGGAGTAGTCGGGGCGTGGTTCGATAGCTTGGTGTCTGGGTCGACTTCATTAGGAATATCAAGTTCTATGTAGTCACCAGGCCTGCACGGTGATGATGGGGCTCGAAGTACCTGTGCTTGGGTATACGCGTCTCACATGGTTTTCTGTTGGATCAGGTACGGTTGTGCCATAGTAAGTGACGTCTGAACCCTTGGTGGTTATCTGTTCAAGGTCTCAAGGAAATGTCATTTATGACCATAAACGGGGTTCCCGCCAAAACGTCGACATCTACTGTAGGTCATCTACAACTAGGGCGTCTAGCTGTAGATTTAGATAGTTGCATGATAGTGTGAGATGGACTTCTCCAACAACGGTTAACGGAGTAATGCCGTCTGCTTGGAGAGCGGTTTGTTTGGTATTTGGATGGTGGCGCCAACTTGCTTGGCAACAGATGTCTTCATCATACTTGTTTCTGCTCCGGTGTCAAGAGTGAGTTGTATTGCAAGATGTTTGTAGTAGACTTTCAAAGTCAGTAGACTTTCAAAGTCTGTAGACTTAACTCGGTAGCCATGACGACTTGGCACGTTGTCCAGTTCTGGTTCTGAGTCAGATTTGTCGTTATATTGTCGTGAATGTCGTGTTCGCCGAGAACCTGTCGTGTACGCACTAAGTATTTTTGATCCTCGCTATAGGTATGGGCACTTGCTCAAGTAGTGTTGGAACTGCGTTCGGTTCGCTTGCTTGCATAGTGGGCAAATCTTGGCAGTGTTTCCTTTGTCTTTGGTTGTTTTCGGAGGGTCAATATGATGATCACGGTTATGTGAAGAGCGTCTAAATGCGGTTCGCAGTACTTTCGCCTCGTTTGATGTGTGTATTTCGTCGAGTAGAGAATCCAATGCTTGGGAAATTTCGGGTTTTAGAGTTGCCAATGTCTTTGATCTAAGTTCGGTGCCATAACGCTGCTTTACCAAGACGGTCAAATCTGTGTGGATTAGGCGAAGCCATGTCATTATAATTATGTTTTCAAGTGAGGGTGTAATTTCCTCGTCTATTGAGACGTTTTCGCCGTGATGTCGGATGTTCCCATGCATTAGCTTTGAGTAGGTTGACGTCTATAAAACTAACGAGTCGTTGCCGTTGGTATAAGTCTTCAGGACGCTCGCCGGGCGAGTCATCAAGAAAGTGTGAGCCTGCAGTCGATTTAAATCCATAATGTGAACGAATTGATCACCTGATTGTTCTCATGGACGTTGCAGTCTTAATGATTGTGTTACGCGTGAGATTACGGAACAATAATTCGCTATTTGTCCCAACATTTACGCTGGCTGGCGACTGGTGTGTCGTCGTCTTCGAAGCCACGTAGTGGAGTTGTGGTTGTCTTTCTCAGCCATGTCACGTCTTCAACCAGATATGTCGTGAAGTTTGGGTCCAATAATAACGTATATTGGAGGTTTTGACACCTGGTATATATTTATATAAGAATATCGCTGCCACCACGCCAGTAAATAAGAATATAATCACATAAGACGCGCAGTAATAACAATAACATCATCCCGTCAGGCTTTGCGAAACTGAGCGTTATCCCCTCGCAAGCGAGGGTGATAATCTCGCCGCGGCAAGGATCGATTTCTCACGAAAAGTTTATATATATATTTAGTATAAATTGACAAGTTTATATCACAAATCCTCAATTTTGATTGGCTATCGCAGGAGTTACTATCCGCTGATATAAACCTCTGCGGAAAAAGTCGCCTGATTTCGAAAGAATATTTACTTTTTTTCCATGAAAAATTAGAAATAAAAGTTATTTCTTGGGTTAGAAAGTTGTAAATTTATACTAAAACAATTAGACAACTCGTCCTTGTTTTCTATGAGCGATAGTCAACTCGGCTCCGCCTCGTTGACTATCTGCTCATAGAAAACGCGGGCTCGTTGTCTAATTGTTAAATATATAAGTGTAAAATGGTAGGTCCAACTCCTTATAAGGAAGTAAAAAGTAGTTTTGGGTGAACTACATAGAGAGGTTTTTACCAAAGGTATACACGTTTGCGTAATATAATAGGTACATATATGTTATGTATTTAGACTCGCTAATTCCAAATCTGTTCAGGGGCGGATACAGGATTTTTTTCAGGGGGGGGGGTGACTTAGTGACTATGAGACGTCGAAGCGTGGAAATTGTCGATGGCAATTTTTAAATGTTAAACGCCCCTCCAGAAAGTTTTGATATTTTGAAGCTCTAGAATTGCATTTTCAGCAATTTTGTATAACATAGTCGGTTTAGTATTTCTTGCCAATCACTGATAAGCCAACCACTAATTAGTTATATCATACATTATTAACACTGGGGCCCAAGGCAATATATAGGTTTTATGATAAAAAAACAAGATTCAAAAAGAGAAATTACTGAAATGGAAGAATGTAGAAATAACTTAACCTCTGCTCATACTGTTCATGACATTAAATTTAAACTAGTAACAGGCGCACCATTCACATGAGTGGGCAATGGGAGTCAAGAGTAAGGAGACCAGCTATTAATTTCAAGTAAACCTGTTGAAGGGTATCAATCATATAGTGTATCGGTTGCAGTTGAGACACGGAAGGGGGGTGACTAGTAACTCCAATCATCCCCTCTGTATCCACTCCTGCTCTTTTCAGAATTGAAAACGGTAAAATATTGATCAAGATAATGTTCAAAATACATGTAATATATACGACAAAGTGGCAGTAGGCAGCCTGATGGCCAACTAATTTCTTTTTCATAAACCGTTTTTACGAAGGGTATGCATCATTGTTCTCGTAATATAATAGACACATATGTTATAGTATTTAGACTCGGTCATTAGAAATCTGTTTTCAGAATTGAAATCAAGTAAATATTGGCCGAGATTAAGTTCAAAATCTACGTAGTATGTACGACGACGAAACAGCTTTTTGCAATTTGTTATTATTGT